>JARJDV010012352.1:0-10785 GCA_030264675.1 Anaulacaspis nigra
TTTCGATTATAAGTTAATCCCCACATACTTATAGTAGATTGTTATTGTTATTAAACTAAAAACATATTTCCTAGAAACAATATACATGGCAAAACAACGTTTGCCTGGTCAGCTAGTATGTTAATAAAATAATTAAAATTTACGCGAATGCAATTTCAGATTTTCAACCCTTTATTATGAAATTGTTTGGGAAATTTCATCAGTGCCCAAAAACGTTTTCGCAATTTTGAAAGCTAGCACTTATCGAATTTTATACGAATGTCTGTCCATCTTGCCCGCAGCGTCCATAAATTTATATTACGGACATTGCGGACACACTAAGTAATTCAATTGGACGATTCAAGTCAAAGAAACGCGTAATGCAAAATACGAATCGAGGGGCACGACGGACGAATATAAACAGAGTCCAGGTGGACGCCAGACGTAACGAGCCGGAACGAATGCAAGAGTCGAAAAAGATGCCGGAACAAAAAGCAATTCAACAACGAGAATTGCACTAAATGCACAGCACAAAGAATCACACAATAACTTAATAATAAAACGACGAATTGAATTTTATTTGATGTCCGGCTGGCAGCGTTCAGGGACATTTTATTCCCGCAAATGAAAATCTCGAAACGCGAAAACACTTTGCGCACATTTAACATATAGCCACTTTTTGCACATACGTGCGGGCGGTTTTACTTTGCTAATGCAAAGTTTAATGCAGTGTCATGCTTGTAATTTTTAAATTAACCGTGCTTAAATGCGTCACAAGTGCTGGCGCGACCCCCCTGGGGGTGGAAATATTCCTCAGTCGTTCGCGATCGCTTTGAAGCGAGCAGCGCGCGCGCGAGCTCGAGTTTGTCTATAAATTCCAGCTGGAGGCGGCGCACGCCGCTGACGGCTTAGTTCTGTTGACTTGTTGGACAGCTCGAGCGCAATCTGCAGATAAACGCGCGCTTGCCGGCGACGGCAAAAAGTGAGCGCGCACAAGGGCCTAAAGAGTTATTTTATAAAGATAAAATCTAATTAAAACGCGTTTGGCGATGAGATTTTTATATACGTATGAATATGAATTTCATTACCGGGTTGTCTACTTTTTCCTGTGGTGGTAACTTTCACATGTTGATAATGCGTCTGTTGAAAGTTGTTTTATCTCTCTATGAATGCAGAATTCAAAGTAGAAAATTGCAGTATTTATAAAAAACTTTAAATAAAGATGATTTTAAATTCTAATTTAATTTTCTACCCTCTCTAATTAGCCCATCTAAAATTTAGTATGGTAACAAAGCTCGACCAACCCTTGTAAAGTCTTGGGAAAAAAACGCGAGTATTTGACATCACTTACTATCAGTTCGACTTTCCGAGTTCAATTTGTTTGCCGTTGACGTATGAAATTTTAATCGAGCAACGCGAAAAGGCAAGAAACGCGTACGGCATTTCGCGGGCGTGAAGACGACAACGGCGACGGTGGAGTTCAAGTGGCGGCTTTGGAAGGACGAACGGAAACGAACAACAGTTGCTTGCCGTCGCCGTTCGTCGTCGTCGTCCTTTGATGTTACAGGAGCGCAAAAAGGATCCAGCTAACTTTAGCGTCTTCGCTCCTTCACACCGCTTGGCTCTCTTTACAATCGCATTTGTTTTATTTATCAACAACAACAGAGGGGCGGCATCATCACTTATTTACGTTGCAATTTTGCTACAAATTCGTTTATAAATAGTAATGCAAAATGCATATGCAGAGAGGAAAGGCGCTTTGCAGTCTTCGTGCATTTTTCAGCGAGCTGATGGCTGGCAACTATCTTTAGTTCTTGGTGTGCGTGCGCGTGTGTATGCACGAAGCGTTTAGATTCGCATGCATGTATGATGGTTATGAATTATCAATTGGCACACAGAATTGCTTGCTTTGATAATCTTTTCAATTTTGCATGCGCCCTGCTTGAATATACATTAAAAGTTGGCGCATTGTTTCCCATTCGCAATTCGCGAAAATAATGAACGCTGCAAATAAATAAACGCACGCAACTTGGAATAACTTTTAAGGATGTAATTTCTATTAAAAAACTTTCCGAGCGCGGCGGCGGCGGCAGCGGCGAAGATTAGTTATTAAAATATTTTGCGCGCCCGGCAATTGCAAAACGGAAATGATAAAATAATAACAATAACAAGCGTAGACGCCGCTCGGCCGGCACGGCGTGCGCGCAAAAAATAATATACATAGAATTTAATAACGGCGGAAATCTGGTTAGTCCCTTTAAATGAACTTTAAAATACTTGAATGAACTCGAATCGCAGCGCGAGAATTCTAATAAAAGTTACGCGCCGAGCATGCAAACTTTCGAAACAATTAAGAACTTTTTTCTATAATATGCATACATATAAAACGCGCTACTGTTGCGTATAAACAAATAAGAGGGAGAGAGCGACGCATTAGCATCTCTTGGACGACGTTGAAACAAAAATCATACGAAATGGGGTGGCTGCGAGTGCGCCCGCTTCTTGTTCGCTCGCCACGGCGCGCACAGTATACGTTCCACTTTTTGGCGCGCCGAGGAGATTTATATTAAAATAAGAAAATAATAATGCGCGTCGTCGCGGTCGTCGGCGAATTAAAATTTCAAATTAAAATTTACATACATAGTGCTGTCGTCGACGACGTCGTCCAACGGACGATGTCGTTTTCTCTCCCAAAGTGTAAAGTAAATTAAATTTCTCTCTGTACTTGCTTTGTGAATAACGTTATCCTACGATCGTTCTATTTTTTCCTTTATTTTTACACTGGGTTTTACTTTTATAAATAATTTTCGTGGAATCGTTAAATCATTAAAAGGATCTAGAATTCCATATAATAATAATTAAATTTCAATCATAATATTTCTATAACGGAAAACCGAATAAAATTCGACAAGCAAAACAGTCGTGAGTAAACGTACGAAGAGTATGACACTGATATCGAGCAGACGTCGCACAAATATAGAGGTTGGGTGGTGGTCTGTGGGGGGCGGAGGAGGAAAAGAGTTAAGTGAACGATGTCGCTACCACCGCTGCCGCCGCCGCCGCTCAGGAATAAAAGATCTAAAACAAATATTATAACAACATTGTGCTCGTTGCATTATACGTTCTCCTGTGAGGCAGCGTATCGCGCTTTAATCGATATAGTTATTAATTTAGAAAAACAATACCGAGAAGTGGATTCGCATCAATTATTCATTGCGTGCACTTAACGATAAAAACAGTCGGACGGCGATCGCTCGCGAGTTTTTCTCTTTTTTCTTTTCTTCATGCTCGATATCATTTCGTTCGTCTGTTATCCTTGGAAAAGCTTTCCTCTGCTTGAAAAGCTTTTTTGCGCGCGTTCTGTGTATGCTCTTCTCGTAGGATTTTTCAATTGCGTATTAAATATTGATGTGCATAAAATATAACAATGTTATAGGTGGTTTTTTCAATTTTCCCACATGTTGGAATTCTATGAAAGAATAGAATAGTAAAGGAGGATGGAAATTTTTCTGCGAATATTTTCATAGAAAATAAGCGTCCCGTTCGAGGATAGCGGAATTTACAGACTTGCTGTGCAGGCCATAAATGCACTCTCAAACAAAACGTTGGTGTTGATAACAAAAGCCACTAAACTATAATAGTTCATCGTGGCGTGCGCGCATTCTAGGGGGATGTCAACACGCGGTGTTGCGTTTCGGGGCCGGGCGATTTACACGCGTTTTCAAATAAACCCCCGCATCATGAAAAGTGCACGCGCGCAATGCTGCTGCTGCTGTTGGTGCCGCCGCCGCCAGCGAAAAACACCGAGCGCGTGCCGCGCGCGCGATTACGCGACCGCCAACTAGCACTATAAACGGTTAGTTTGCATTGCCGGAGGCGGGCGCCGGCAGTTCGCACCGCCGCTCGGCACGCTTGTCAATTAGCCGCGCAAAACATCAGCTGACAAAACTGTTGATAAAGTCGGGCCTCGTGCGTGCATGTCATTTGCCATTATTGCGCAATTGCCGCGCTGACAACTTGCACGAGAGCGCTTGACGCGATTATGTAAAACATTTTGCGGATATATATTTCATCGGCCAGCCGCCCCATTAAAGTTTTCCGCCGTGCGCCAATTTTTTATTTAATCCGTGCCGCGCGCGCATTTTTTGTCTCTTCGACGTCCTGTGACTGACAGGATTAACAATTACAGAGAAACGCGCACGCTTTGATGATAATCACCTATCAGCGACGACGTGATGAATTTTATGTGCGTTGTCATGTAAAGCATGAATCCAGTCGGGCGCAATCCGCTGTTGTTGCTTCTCGTTATGAAATTACAACATATTTCATGCGTATTTTTCACGCGAGGCTTTTCGCAAAGCCTGGAAAAAATGGATTTAAAATGAATTCATCATAACGCAGTTAGCATTCGCTCTTCGCATTTGTTTAATTGGTTAACAATATCAAATATTTCATCGATAAGCTGCTTATTAATCTTGTTTTGCCTCCCTTTTTTAATAAATACCAAAGGTTCGCAATAACGAGTTTTGTAAAAAAATAAAACGACTGTCAGTTTTATTTTGAAGTATATAGGAAAGGGGTAAGTGAACCTACGGTACAAGAATGCCCTGTAATTATCGTAATATCATAGACTTAGCAATAAGTATCTGAAACATAGTAATGTAAGTATCGATCATTTATACGAGGGTTTATTCAATTAATTAACAAATTCCCAGATTTATGGCAAACTAGGTAATAGGTATCACAAATAACAAAAATGTCGAGTTTTGCTTATCGCTAATTTCTAAAGAACGTTTATATTTCCTATAAAGTATTAATTATATTTGACTACAAACCAATAATCTCGGTTGATATCAAAATGTATGGAGGAATTACGATATATATAGCAACACTAATGGCGATATTAGCGACACTAATGTTGTAACTAATATATAGCTTTTAGTTAAATTCACATCTTTCTATTAAACACAAACTAGCATTGGCTATCTTATTGCAACTTCTATTCAATTCTAAATGACATTTTTAGTTACCTCAGCTCCAAAAAACGTATTTGAAGCCAAATTTTATTGTACCTACTTTCAATTCCTGATACTTAATTCAATAGGCACTTATTTAATAATATCTTAATCAGTCATTACGTAATTACGGCAGAACATAATCATAGACCAAACAGTTTCAAGTCGTTTACGTACAAGTAGGTAAGTACATTAAATAGTCCATAATTAATAGTTTTTCATAAAAAAGCGAAAACAATGCACCTGCGTTGCATTGAGAGCAATTAAACTATATTCTAAACGTATTGCACTGGACTCGAATGAATCACAGCGGAAATGTAAATTCTCTTGGTAGCTGTTCATAAATAAATATCTACAAGTTTAGCACACTTTTCGCACATGCTTAGAATAAGCATACCGCAATGTAGTGAGTCGTATTCGAGTCATAAGCAAAGCGATGAATTTAAATTAAGAGTCGAGTTTTGCGGCACATTTAGTATAATAGCATAATTATGCAAAAACAATAGGCGCGTTTTTATAATAGGCATAACAAAAAGCGGTTTAGTGGGAGCGCACATTTAAAGAAATGCTAATTACACTCATTTATTGCCGCATACACGGTGCGCTCGTTTTATATTCACTCATCGATCTGAGACGGAGATGTTTTTAATTGCATGTTTTGATAATTTATACAAGTCGTTTAACAAATTAACATATCAGTTCCGTACAACGATGTAAACGTAATGTAGCATGCACAATATTTTCTTTTTTTAACGCGTAAACGTCCGAATGCATTCGACTTCTTCAGTGAGAAGAAGTCGGAGAAAGAGCGGTAAGATTTGTAGCGGCTGCTGTTGTTTTTTTTTTTTATTTTGGAAGAGTTGTAGATCTTGCGATAAGATGGTTATAATTATGTGTTTAGGCAATTTATACAAGTCATTTAACATATTAACTTATGATGAAAATCTTTTTAGAATAGATTATGAACCGGAAAAGTTTTGTTTTATTATTTACGACCTTTTCAACGGCCATATTTCATTAATGTTTTGTTATTTTGAAAGTGAAATGTTAAAATATGATTAATCATCTTATTAAACAAATTTTGGTCTTTAAATACGTAAGTTATAATAATATTTATTTTGGCTACTGAATTATTAAAAGAATGTATGACACAACGATGTAATTAAATCTGAAATTTATAACGAGAAAAATATGAAAATGTTACAAGTAAAACTACTTTTCTACTCGGCTGATTAAAAAATAATTTGAATACATTCACAATTAATTTATATAATTAACTACGCGTTTTAAAGTCTTATTTTTATGAGTTACCTAACAAATACCGATGGATAGGTAAAATGTTATTAAAATTTTCTTTGACAAATGGTTTAATTATGAGAAAAAATTAAATTTATGCAAGAAAAGTAATAAAAGAACGCTGGCAATAATTATTAGAAAAAATAAATTTTATGAGAACAAATGTTATTGTTCTTTGTGTGTCGTTGCATAAAATATGACGAAAAGTATGCAAAACAAAAAAAACTATTTGCAGGTTAATTACCACACCGAAAACGCCGTAATAAACAAACGAAAGAAAGTGGTTCCGAATGAATAACGAAATGAATATTTAAATCAACCTGTTAATCCGCACCGAAAAAATGTGTATGCAAGTCATTTCAGGTAGTATACGCATTCGGCAAATCATTAATAATTTACCATTATTTTCATCAATTTCAATTTCCATTTTTATTATAATTGCAAACGGCGCTCTCAGCATGCGGGTCGAAAAACAATTCACCATCATCATCAGATGAATATCAAAACAAAACCGGAAATTGCTGACTGTACATATACTTACTTATAGTATTCGTACTCTTTTCGTAATACGCTTAAAACTAAAACTAACGGACAGCGACTAAGAAACACTGCGCAAGAGGGGAACACCTACAACAGCCGTAATAACAACAAAAAAGTTACTTTCATACACATTTCTGCCGTGCGTCCGTACAATGAAACAATAAAATGATGAATCGTCAAAATGTGATGTTGTTGTTCTTGCAGTTAGTGTATTTACGCAAAAAACTAAAGAGAAAATAATTAAAACGAGCGCATGCCAAGACGAACAAACGAGTAACAAGAGTGTGTGCAAAAGACGTTAGTTCGTTGCATTAATGAAACAGTTCCGCGTTGGTTTCTGCGTATTTCATACTTTTCTCTCTATTTGTCCGAGCTGTACAAGATGATATCTCATAAATAATACATAAATATATCATAAGCATTTTATCCAGACGAATGTTATGTAAGCGTAATTCATATTTCTCGTTATTATGCGAATAGTTCAACTGTAGCAGAAAATTCAATTTTATAAATTATTATTATTGATTGCTTCCTCAAACGGAAAATTAAGTTTTGGCTCGGAAAAATAGCAATCGATCAGCAATAGGAAACAAAGAGAGGTGAGAAAAGTTTTTCAACAGTGGACACGAAATACTTAGCATTTCTTAACATTTTGTTGGAGCATTGTAAATGGAAATTTGAGGAGACAATCGTGATTGGTTTTCCACGCATTGGCAATGTTCGCGCACGTTATCGGCATATTTATTGCTCGAAGCAGTCACAAAACATTCGCGCGGAAGCGCACTTGAACTTGTTATTTAGTTGTGGCTGCGCTCGCACGGGGCGAAAATTTATTTTATTGATGCATATTATTATTCCACGTTCTTCACCTTTGCGCGACTCATGAGAAATGCATTTGCGCCTTTGGCAAGCATATTTATAACCGATTTACCGCAATTATGCGGCGTGAACGAAGAAAGCGAACAATGACAGGAAACTTTAAAAGTTTACAAGTTGTTATTCGCGTGTGCGTTGCGGAACGCTATAAATAAATAAATGCGTACAGCTACACTTTTATTGCTAGACTAACCAGCACAAAAGTGCAAATCTGGAAATAGAGTGGATTTGTTTAAACAAATTCTCATCGAGCTAGGTCGGGCGCAGTTGTCGCATTAGGGTACGCAGATGTTGCACGTTTGTCTTCGGAAATCAGCAGCAGCAAAACGTATTTACAATGGATTAATGCAAGCAAAACATATTCGACTAAACAAACACGTGTTATTTGCATGCGCATTAGGTCGGTGCGGATGCGGGCGAGCGGGGAACGCGAAAGAGGCGGCAGCATCAACAGCCTCATCCTCAGCTCATCAGGACCTTTTGCTTGCTGCTCGAGTGCGCCCCTCACATGTTGCTGCCATCGCCGCCACCGCCGCGTTATCATCATATACGCATATTGGCCATGCTGAGAGGTACTAGACCGGTGGTGGCGTTGGCGGCAACGCTTATATTTACGTTAGGAGCATCGTATTGATGTGTTGCTCGCCGTACCGTCATCTGGTAACTGTGTTTTGTTAATTGTAAATGATTAAGCGCATAGGCTACGAACATACTCTATTCGGGAGGCTCTCGCTCGCTCCTGCCGCATGCGTCCTTTGCAGGAGACAAAGCAAGATGTCCAAAATGCGCACTTGACTAGGGAGACGATGCCAGTACTGCCCGGCGTTATCACTGTTTATTAGCACTGTTTGAATTGTTCGTTATGTGCATGTTGTGTGCGAATAGGACACTCGAATTCGATTTTCGACATGTATTTCGTAAATCCAAATGTTGAAGATAATTCAACTGGCCATGATGTAGGTTTTATAATAAACAGTGGAAGTTGGTAATAATAACTTTTCAGTTAGTGCAAAATATTACCAAGGCCCTATGCAATTTTTCCAGATAATAAATCTTAAATGCGAACAAAAAATTGAAATTACTGCTCATACATCTAAATTGCAATTAGAGTTTAATGCATTAGCCAACGATTTTATTACGCCTAGACATAAATTTTATAAAATATGAGGCTTTCGCAGTCGGCGCGTGAGCAGCGCATATTGGAACGTGCAAGCACGGCGTGCCCCAAAAAAATAACCAAGTTTAATATTAAATAATTAATTTTAATACAGCCGCGCGCAGGGGGGTTATAAATTTGTAAGCGGTGTAAATATTTAATGCGGCAAGCAAAGGCGCGCGCGCACGCAGCCAGCGCAAGCCTGCTTGATGGCCGAGGCGACGACGACGGCGAAGGCAACATCTTGCCAAAGCGGGCCGGACTGGAATTTCACGTCGCCTTCATAAGTAATAACGCTTCACATGCAATAATCATTTAGTTGCGAAGTAATTTGCACGCCGTTCGCGCGCGCGCGCGAGCTCGCAGAGAGGTAAACAGCTTTATAACAACAAGCGCATGTTCTATGCATGCCCATGTATATTAGACTTACTCTAAATAATTATATTCGCAACTTGCCGCCGCCCCCGCAAGCTATGCGCCTCTTTCATTACGGCGCCCAAGTGTGTACCGTAACGATGCATATTAACAAACAATTGCATAACAACGAGATTGCTGCTCTTAAATTGTCAAAAGTGCACTCACTACAAAACTCTAAATAACTCGCATTGCGTCAATTGTATTAATATTTTCGTATGTTAATTGCAAACAGTACCCATAAATAATTACGACTTCAATGTTTGATGATAATAATCGGAAGTTGTAATAAATAGAAAAACACACTCAGTTAAATTAAAAATAAAACAAATAAAAAACCAAATAAATCATCGATTAGTCGGTAAACAATACAAATAAATAAATAATGTAATTAATAGTAATATCGGCGTTATGCAGCTGCCCCAAAACGCAATAATAAAACATTTCATTCAATTAGCGCACCAACGCGCAATCGCAGGGATGAATATTATTATCCGCGCTGGAAATAAATGTAAACGAAAAATAATAATAATCGCGCCGCTATGTTGACGATGGCGGCGCGCGGCGGACGCGTTCAAACTGAAAATATAATATGCAAATGCGCGATTCCATTCAATTACCGACCGAAATGAATTTCCTACTCGTCGCGCTCTTTTCGGCTTTTCGCCCGCTCGCACTCGTGGCGGCGGACGCCAACACTACCCTTGCCGCCGCCACTCATTGTGCGTGTTTGTAATATTTTGATATTAATTGGGGACGTGACAAATCGTAATTTTCGCAAAACTCAATTACACTTTTATCATAAAATATTTAAATTTATTTAATTTTCGCGCCCGACGACCGCTTTTAATTGCAGAGCTTTTCGACTTTCAATTATAATTATCAATAACCAACCAACTTTTTCATGCGCGCTCTTCATATTCCATCAGCAATCACAACAGTTTTGTCCGCTCGCTCTATTAATTATCTTTAATTAATCACCTGCCTTTTTATGCTCGTTGAGTATAATTGAATTATCGTTAATTTTTATCGCATATTTCATGTTGCAATTGCGATGTGTGATGCAATCGCATGACGGATGCATTCCAATCTAATAGATGATGATGCACCCTCAATAATGCATTCGTCATTCCGTTTGTCAACGAATTAAACAAATAGGCATTCATTGTACCTTGCGTACTTTGTAATTAACTCTTCCGTTCGTCCTGCGATAATCATACACGCACAATGCGACGACGTTTGCCGCCGCCAAGTTGGAAAATATTGCTATTATTTTTGCATTCGCCGACACGTTATAATAATACCACCATGTGTGCTAAATAAATATTGCAGGATGCGTGAAAATTTATTCAAGGTATGTCACTCTTTAATTAACTTCTAAGGCGTCATCGCAAAGGTGTGTATTAAATATTGTTATTGTCACTCTGTCTCTTTGATTTTCCATCTCCAATTGCACGTTATTATCCGCTAATAATTTATCGATGATTGATTTTATCAATTAACCACCAA
>JARJDV010012356.1:0-77222 GCA_030264675.1 Anaulacaspis nigra
AAAAACACTGTAAAGATGCAGAGGAAGAGGAGGAGTAAACTAGAAAAATATTCCATAAATTTTTCGACAAAATATATCCGTAGAAAAACTTAATCTACTTCCAGTTGTTTGGGCGTCCCTCGATGCTTGAATGTGCACTCCAATTGAGAAGAATTGATTTTTACATATTTTATTGCTGTTTAATGCAGATTACAAAGTTGAATGGACAAATTTACATTGCCTGAGCGTATAATTAATTCGTACTTTTTATGACATAGTCGTATACGTGTAGCAGTTAGGTAATTAATAGGCAAATGAAATGCATGGGCGCCGAGTGGCGGTTTCGATTGCATTCGACGGATGTCCGCTTGCCTTAAATTTTCATTAATTAATAATACAACATCTCAATAACAATTTTTCGACGAGCACACGACCATACCGTAATTATTGTATGTAATAAGACCGCGCGGAGTGATAATTATAGTGCTAAGGCCAGTTTTATTATATAAAATAATTAGATGAGAGGCATATGATGGGCGCGATTACAATTACGTGGACGTGACGCAACAAAAGACTTTTTGATCGTATCGTCTGCTAAACCGAACCATGCAGGAGTTTGCCTTTGTTTTAGCAGTGAGGATTTTTATGAAGTAGTGTTTTATTGTGTTCAAGCGTTTAGGAAGTTGTTCAGTGTTAAAATTCAATATACCATCAGTAAATTAATCCTCCCACCAGTAAAGATAATGAGGAAAAAGTGTAAAAAACACATTTCGAATGAATAAAAAGTAAATGCGAAACTATCGACAACGAAAAATAGTTATTTACTCAAAAACTTCATCAGAAAACACATAATTTGGCCAGAGAAAGCGCTTATATAAGATTGTTGACTATTGATCAGTGACAGGCCAGAAACTCAACAATCGAGATGAAAAATGGTGTTAATATTGGGTTATATTATTTACTAATTAGATACCAATTCATAGGAATACAAGACTACTGTACGATATGTGAATAGACGTCATAATTTTCAATGTGGGAAGATTACACATGCAAAGAAAAAAGCGTCAAAGCACGCCCAAAAAATGCAATCCGAGCTGAACGCAGTATCTCAAAACACATAGGCACCACTATGGCCATCATCATCGTCATCATCATCACGATCATGAAAGACCATTCAGCATTACATTGTATAGTCCTTGATGCTCGTTTCTCTTTTATTCATTCGTGTCTTCGTGCATTTTTTGCGTTTTTTCTTTTTCCTCCGCCTCCGAGGAGACGATGCGTACGCAAGTGCACTTCTTGCGACTGGGATGTTCTTTTCCACATATTTATGTCACATACTCGCGGAGGCCATGCATCAAATGAGTGTCATATGCGCGTTTCGTGGGAATTCATTGCCGCACTTCTTCCGACGCAAAACGAAAACCGAAAGCCCACATTGAACTCGTGAATGCGAATCGTTTTGTTTTCACGCAAGTATTTGCATACGAAAGAATGACATGATATCTCACCAGCGCGAATTTAATTTGTTTGTGCGTTACCAGTGGGAAAGTTTATTTGCGTGTAAGAAAACGAGTGACTCATTGATATTTCGTTCGCGTGTTACCCTTAGCGCTTTAGGGTCATGTCAATTAAAAACGGCGCGCATTGAATCATTCCGACTGAAGATCAAGCAAGACACAATATGCTAATTCACATGAACGTATTGTTTGCTGATTACTGATTACAGTAAAATGACGACTTGTTGCTTCATACCAGCCGTATTACACTCGACTCGATAATGATGATGGCGAGATGCTGATGATGATCGTGAATCGCATGCTTGCGCGTATGAGAAAATGAATTCGAAACGCGAAACTGGAACGCGCGCAAACTGTTTTTCTATTTCTCACATGTTCTTGTTGTTTTATTTCGAGTTCAATGCCTACTTGAAAAGTTCATTTATCTGTATCTAGTCTAAAATTGCTTCGACTGCGAGCTACTTATGCGAATTTTTTCTACAATCGTTTGTTGCTTTGTTTTTCATCGCGATTTGCAATAGCAATTGTTGCTTTTTTCGTTTAGTCATAGGCATTTGCTGCTAATATCCAGTTGATACTCGATTCCTCTAACAGCGACTTGAATTACGGTCATTTTAATTAATACAATTCCATACTCACTCAACTTATTTAAAGAAACGTCTATATAGACTCTGGATATTTAATCAAATGACTCCGACTGACTCATGGCGTTTCATTAGCGCATCTAAAACGTGTTAAATGTGTCATGATTCATAAGGATTTCATGATTTCCATCATAATAACTAAGTACGTGTATAATGTGGGAATGGAAAACGGTCGACTTTTTTATTTACAGTTTTCTTGGAGGAGTAGTAATTTTGTTTTTGTTGCGCTTGTTTTGATTATTTTGCTTCGTACATGCATGCATGCACGCGTATATGCATGTATGCTACGTACTTAGATTTCAAATCTGTGATGCATGACGGCGTCTTTCTTACTCGTGTTTTGCTTTGTGCGTCTCCGCGTCTTCTTATGTGACCATTGTTTGCTTTCATTATATTCCCGCTGCACCGCCGCCACCACGGCTAACATCTTTTCTTTCATATATGCATTCTTATGCACTGAATTCATATGTGTATGCATGGTATGCACACGAAACGGTCCGCCAGTGCGTAAAACGTCAACGATTTCAAGACGCAAGAGAACACTCCTTCATTCCAACCCAATGAATGACGAAAGTACAACAAATTACATCCTCGCATTGACATGCAAATCATTCATCTATATTGGCAATTAATCACTCTGCAAACTTAAACGGTTAAAGACAAGTACTCATACACTGTAACGCAAGGCGAAAGTTTTTCTGCCTACAATTTACAACAATGTTATTAATATAAACGATACGTTATAATTGAAATATGTTATACTGCTAGTCTCTTTAATAGTAGGTGTTTAATTAAGTATGAAGAGCTGTTTTTTTTGTATTCAACATGTGGGGAAATCCCTGCATGTACATAAAGAAGCATAGCGTGTAATTGAAAATTTTAAAATTTTTGCGCCATATGTAATCGCAGGACGACGCACCATCTATGAGGAATTCAAAACATTGTGTGAAACTGCTTGCACATCAAAGGTCGTCGGTAACTCATGAGTCCACAGTTTACCGCAAGATGCGTTCAACGTTTCACTAATAGATGGCGCATTGGTTGCTACCACAACTTTTAAAAAGTTTGAAAACTTTTTAACGGCACATGCATGCTTTTAAGTGCGACTGTAATCAGATGCTGATAATATACATTATGTTATTAGCACAAAACAGTCGTAAATTTGCATTAGCTGCATTATTATCATTCGTAAATATTATTGCGTTACAATCAAACAAAAATGTTTATGCTTAAGTTGGTACATGGTTGATAACAAGTTGGTATTACCGTATGATATAAATACGATGGTGGAAGGCAATGTCGTGAGTGGACCTCCAAGAAGAATCACGTATCACGTTCTTTTAGCAATGCGTGCATAGGGCCTGTTGAGTGAAACAAAGAGCCTCGGTCGTGATCATGCTTCACTGGCAGCAACAATTTTAACAATATAAATAGCGTTTCGCGACGTATGCATCGCCCGTAGATACAATTAAAAATAATGTTACAGCGCGTCTTCTTCGCTTTTCTGTCTCTCGCATCGCTTGCATCTTGCGATTATATTACAAATTGTACTCCTCAAGTTGTGGACTACTTTTCAATCGATTGCTTTAATGCCTGTAAGACGACCGTAAAATATCATCTTATAAAAATATTAACCATAGAGAAATTTTATACGAATTCCTGTTTGCATCAAGCAGGGCAATCAAGTAGAGAGTCAATGGTCATTATGAATTATTCTCTACTTATTTTTGCGGCATTTGCAGATTTATAACATAATTAATGTGATAACTGAAGAATAGTTTTTATAGTTGAGAAGAATTAAGTAGCACTCAAGCTAAGCGTTCAAGTATGTGGTATAACTATAAATTTTTGAATTCGATGCTGCTTGTTGTGTAATCCGAGTGTACGTATGTATGCTATTATTACTGTAATTGCTGTCGTAATAATTAGAAAAACGTACATTTCTGGCTACGTAGCAAGGACGGCGAGGATGGGGGAAGAGAAGACAGCGAGCGAACAATTAAAAAATGTTTTCGTTTTGTCCATTGCACGCGCATACCATCGGCGATCACATCGCGCATGAGTACGCGCATACGCGGATAATAAATGATTTAATGGCTAGTAATAATTTCTGAGTGTTACTTCTTGTTGTTGCATCGCTGGTCGGCAGTGGTGGCGCGCGCTCATGGTATTAAGATCGGCATGCTGCACAGCATCGCGCAGCGTCCTATCAACAGTATCATCAAGAACACCAAGTCCAAGCGCGGCCTCTTCGCCGCGTACATAAACGACGTACAAAATGTTTCGATGTTGCCGCGAGCGGAGCGCGCCTAATGGTTGCACACGCTTCCACCGGCCCGACCGTCCGTGACCTTCCTGCTTCGTTCGTGCCAGTGCGCCAACACGTAAAACATTCACATCGTGATGATCATCATCATCTCGGCTGGAGCTCGCCATCATGCAGCGCGCAAGAAGCGGCCGCGGCGACGTTCTTGACGCGCGCACTCGCGAACCACTCGCGCTCTTCTCCATTACGACGCGTACGCACGGACAAAGATACGATACGCGAGCGCTTCACGTATGTTTCTATTATGGATGCGCGGACTATCGAACGAGCACTTCAGCTATTTTATTGCTTGGATGACTAGCAAGCTTATGACTCTTAATTTCAGGTTCGCCGCGCTGTGAGAGACGCAGAGGCAAAATGGCCTATCAATGATAGCCATTCGAACAATTGTTTATAACGCTTTAATGCCACATGCAGCGCGCTCCAAAGGCTTAGGAGACGAGCACGCGAACGAAACGTAATTTGTTTTCGTATGTACGCCGATTGGAATTTCATTTTTAATTACGTACCGTTACTTGCAACATGATTCGGCCGCTCATCGCATCGCACAAATCCTCAAACAAAGTTCTCTTCTTTTCATAGACGTCAATCATAATATGATGATGACTCAAAGGCATGAAACGATTTTTAATAGGATATCTAATAGCAAATTATTCCACTATGCGACCTTGCAAGCGTATGAAAATTGAATTTGCGCTGGTAGATTGTCGAGATTGGAATGCATGGTTGCATACGTCACGCAAGGACTCGCTGTGCAAGGATAATGCGGAAAAATCAAGATTGATGCGCTTCATACTTTCTCAACTCTCATAAAAGCCGTGTTCGTCGTGCAGATGCTGATGCTGCTGGTATCCATACAATTGCAAAGGCATTCAATTCAATAGAAACGATCAAGCGTCAAGGTTTTATTGGAAGACGAGGTAATTTGTTTTTGAGAAAATAATTATTGCATTTTTTCTCCCTCCAGACTCCAGCGACATGAATTCGCACTGTTGTATTCCATATAAGCACACGCATTGTCCCTCGCAATGAATAGTGAATGTGATTGATTCCCATCACTACAGCATCCTGGTCTTGAAGAAATTGATAAACGATAAATGCCTACGTCTGATAACAGTAATCCATATTATTCATTTACATTTGTATGAAATTGTTTGCGAAGGTTGTGTTTATTGAAGATATTTAAATCAACAATTCGTTCCGATTCAGTTGAAGGTAAAAATGGGAGCCAACTGCCAAGCGTGGCACAATACATCGATATCAGTATTCAGCGCGAGAAAAAAATGTGTAAAGCAAATAGTTTGCTTTGCAATTTGTTTATTTTATCGCATTGGTGAAAGCGCTTTTTTGAAACGAATTTGCCAATTTCCATTCCAGATTATAAGTACCTATAACTCATGAGTACAATACGCAGTATTCATGTTGGACATAGAATCTAATGACAATGTTTTGTGGCTTATCTGAGCTTGGCAAAATCTGGTGAAAGCTTAGCGATTTGATCGCAAGACCTCATAGTGCTGTGCATTTTGCGTATGAGGAAGAAGTTGATTTAACACGGGTTGCGTATGTCAGTAGAGATGTACGTACAGATGTCCGAATGTGATAATGTGCTGATGTATATGCATCACCGGTGTAGCACCATGTCGGTTGGGCTTGTTATCAATCGTGTCGATCTTTTGGGCTGAAATTTGAAAACGTTCCGCGCTCGCGTACTCGCGTTACTTAAGAGAATCACACTAGGCTTTCTTGGTCGGCTGGCTGGTCGGTCGGTCGCTCGTCATGTTTGCCTACCTTTTTATCATCTTTTCTCTTCACCGTGTGCTTGCGATGATGGCCAACTGCTGGAAACGTACAAATGAGAGTGGAATCTCGGCTTCGGCGAAGGGACCCTCGTCAAAAATGCTTGATTTATTTCATTCTGCCTAAACGTTTTTCTCTCAAAATTATTATAATTTCAAGTTGCCCAGCTCGTAATACCTGTATGCGCGCGCGCTGTTGGAGTTCTTCATCTCGTAAATGCTTGTTGCTTTCCAGAAGTTTTTAGAAGTCGTTAAAAATTAAGAGCTATTAATTGTGGTTTTTGGTCTTAAGTCAAGGTTTAAATGTTTTGTTGTTTGCTCGAATAGTTTCAGGTGATTGATTAATACCTACGTACAAAATTCACACTACACCTGTAATTAATTAATCATGTTGCAATATTTGTAAAATATCAAAAACATTACGTTTTGAAAAAATTTACCGGTTTAATCGATTGAAATTCTCGATGAGAATATTTATGTGCCCATGTATTCCAGTAAATCTTCATACCGTATTGCAAACTTAGGTATGTAGTTTGATATGCGCTAGAAATTTCAACAAATTGCTATTTTATTATATCAGTTGGCGCTACTAAATTATAATTGGTTAATAGAGCGAATGAACTTAAAATGCCTAAAATAGCATAGAGAAGGAATCCTAAAAAGTTGATTTAGTGTGTCTTACAGTCAATTTTTTGCACGCATTGAAAGTGAGACAAATTTATTAAGTTGTCCTAAAAACAAAATTTATGGAGCTTCAATAATCAGTCGATTTACCATCAAATTTGTATTATCAATCCATTAATCAGGCGGCATTAGTCCGTTAAGCATAAAATTACATAATTCGCGTAAAAAGTTTGAATATATTTATTCAAGGTAATAATTATTAACATCTAACACACGCTGCTTATTTTATTAAATCATCTTCGTTTAATGCTTTCGGTAAATCCATAAAAGCATCATATAAAAACCATGTACGAAACATAAAATACAAAAGTAAATTCTTTTAGGAATATTTTAACGATTGGACGACAGTTTGTAACTGACTGTTAAGACTGTGAACCCTTGCGGCTGAAAGGCAATGGAAAAAATGAAATTATAGGTAAAATATCTCCGCCGTCTGGCTGTTATCTTCCGCGGTGCAATGCGGCGGCGCGCGCGCGATATCTGAAATGAATATTATGCGCTGCCATCATCGTGCCGCATACCTTTGCGCCAACTAAGAAGTAAGAGCAGGCTCGGTATGCCATGCGACCGAGTCCAAAGCAAATGTCGCAGCAAGCTGTTCACTGGCAAGCATTTTTATTATTATCCTGGTGTGCGCTTTGCGCTTGTGTTTCTCTTCGGCTTAAACCGTTCACTGCGCGCGCGCGCGCGCCTGCGCTTAATTACATAAAATGCCTCGTTGACAATTTGACAAAATTATTGCTCCTCGGCTATGAGATGAAATATGTACAGGTGGTCGTCACACCGCGCGTTCCCAAAGCATTGAGCGTATACGTTTATGAGATGTAATAATAATGGCGCGGCGCATAATGACCGTGCGCGTTCGCGAAAGCATGATTTCGGCTTTCGACAATGATTTGAGCCGGTTTTTCGAACCGCAAAATACAGCACTTTCCATCCCACCACGCACGCCGCAATGTGTTATAATAATGCATATGCATGTGTGTTATTGCTCTCTAAGTGTACGCGCGTGATCCGCGTTTTTAGCACGCGCCTGCACGCATATTTCGTTCGGTACGTATGTAGGTACGTTCGTGTCCTGGATGCAGGAGCGCACGCGAGGAAGGACGAGTTGCGTGTGGCGTGCGCTCAGCGTATGTCACGCGTACGTACGCATCATGCTCACAAAACAAGTTTTATGATAGTTTTGTTTTCTATGGCTTAGCAGTTGTAATTAGTTTGTGGCTGTGACAGAGGTAACTTGCCGAGAATGTTTCAGTTTCGTCATAAACAAATTCGGTTGTCAAGTTGTGAATCTTAGGCGGGAATTCACCGCTAGTTGGACGATGAACGAGCGAGATTTGAAAAGTTTGCGTTTACAATTAAATCATTCTTGGTATTTGTTCAAGAGAACCCATTTACATTTCATGTTAATGATAATATTAATGTCACAAACATTTATGTACATATATGCGCATGTGATAACATGGCGAGCAAGTCAAATAAGTCAAATATTTATTGTTGGACGCCATATTCAAGGGAAACTTAACACGCAACTTTATGCGCTGACAGCACACACACAATAACTAAAACGCGTAGACGTGACAGAATATGAAAACATAAAAACTTTGTTTCATCTCGTTACAGATTGTTTCCAAACATTTTTCCGATTACCCGCAATCAAAGTTCACATTCTTTTCTTGATGTACCTACATGCGTTTCACCGAATTGCGCCTGCTAATTATAAGGAATATGTTAATTAGGATGGTTTGCCGAAAACCGCTCATTTATATTTAGTCAAAGATGACAGCGATGAAGAAGTAGGACATTGGAGAAGGCGCATTGTTCTCGCGCGCGGCATGTGATTGCAGCACGTTATAGCGCACGGCTGGGTTCGTTATAAGTTGAGCGTGCGTTGAAATCGCTGAGCTTGCATACGGCATTGCTTGCTAGATTGCCGCATGTAGTGATGTTGCCGGTTCGCTTACGATAGCGTGAATATTCGTTCTTCATACGTATATGCATCTCGGGCGCGAACGCGCGTATGGATGCTGGAGGAAAAGTTCTTTTGCGCGCATATGTGTTGTGTTTGCACCTCAAGCGAGCGGGCGCGAGCGCGCGCCTTTCGCCGATCGGCCCGTGCGCGTGTTTGTTTCCTTCGTTGGCGGCGTTGTTTCGCTTAGGTGAGCGAACGTTATCTGCCAAGAACGGAGAGAGCGAGTAAGATGCCGGGCTTACCTGTACGCATTCTGTGGTTTGGTTCGCGCGCGCCGTTTGCTGGTAAACTTGCGCTACCTTCACTCAGCGGAGAGTTGACTTTAGTTACCTGACTCACGTCGGCGTAGAAAGACTGGTCGGTGGTGTGCACCGTATGCGCGCGTCCGCGTTCTGTGTTGTTTGGTGTTTGGTAACCAACAGAAGAATACCACATCTTTCTAAACTGTTAGCGCATGTGTGTATGCGCGCAACTATGAACCGGCAATAACAAGTTTTCGCTGTAGAACTTCCAAGTGCTGTTTGTGTGTTAAATACGACAATAACAAACACACGAACGTTCGGTATTCATGTGGTACCCACAACAACAACAAACGTGGCGCATGCTCATGCATCTGCGCATGGATTTTGTGGTAAACTGCTGAAAGCGAATAGGAAGTTCTATATTTTGCACTGGATGTGTTCTGTAGGTCAATGAGGAGCTATTTGGTATGTGTCACATGAAATGTTACATTCGTCCTTTGCCTTTCCGCACCATCAAACAATCTCTGCTCACTGGTAAACATGCGAGGCATAGATTTCTGCGTATCATTCGTAGACATCCTGGAAGTATCAGCTTTTTAATGTTATTTGGTCCGTGTTTTTGTGAAATCAATGCACACACCAGCTTGCTGTAATGGCAAAGTGAGAGGATGTAGATGAAAGTAGTGCATATTTATCCATTCGTGATGCTCGCTGCTGCCATTATTAGAAAGTTCCACTATAAATGTTTTCTTTGTGCAAAAGGTTTCGAGAGATATTTTGGAATGAAATTGAGAATTTCCGTTCGCATTATCATATGGCGTTGTTATTATTGTTGTTCCTGTCTTTGTTTACATCGTCAATCTTTTTTTCGAATCGCCTAATAGTTGAACAATCGTCACAAGGCAAGGAGGCTACGTGGGTACCAAAACTTCCTACAGATTTTTCACTCTTTGCGTCGTCGTCCATACGTAGATAGATAGATACATGAGTGGTGCGTGTGTGTTGGCGCTTTTGCTTTCGTCAAATATAGTAAATGCTAGCGAGACAATGATCGCTGTTTATGTTACGTTTTGGATGCAGAAGATATACACCTATGCATCTAACCCAAATGTATCCAAGTACCGAGCGCGCAATCGTATAATATGCAGGTTGCGACGTTGAGGAAGTCACCCACGTTTGTTTCGCTCTCCGCGCTCGTGCTTGCGGCACACATTCGAACGCAACAGTAAGCAGAAAACGCAGAAAACCACATTTTATTACAGCATTATAATGATTATATGGATATAAATGTGTGTGTTAATGTAATGACTGAGATGCTTGAAAGACGGCTGAGTAAATACGCAAGGCAAGAACACAACAACGCAATGCTGGGCGGACAATTAAAACGGTGCATCTGTTTGATTTGCGCGCAAAAATATGTGCTACTATCGCCAGATGCGCATCGCAAGGTATTATCTTTGTTCTAGATGTGAGAAAGATGCAAATTGTCTACGATATCTCGGTTTTCGGTGCGTAGAAAGTTTAAATACTTTGCGTACATTGTTGTCTTTATAGCTTCTATGATTTCATTTGATACTTGCACCACATCGCACGATGATCACCATAACGATATGAATATTTGTCAGTTGAAAGCAAAATGGCAAGACAGAATTTATGTATTTCTCAGTAACGGTTCATACAAGCATGTTTGTTTCCAGTTTTAAGAAACACTTGCTGCTGTTTCTCAGTAAAAAGCTCATTTGCTTTTGTGTACACGCCATGGAATAATTTACCGTGTTGAAAATACGCGCAGACATCGAAAATTATCATAAAAATTCACTCGCTTACGCGTGCGCCATTTGGTCATTCTTTTGACATCTTTTACATTAACGACATCGCACATATGAATATTTATTTGGAGACTATAATTTGGTATTTCGTTAAAAAATCTATATTTTAGAAATTCAGTATTCCTGAAATTCTATTTTGGGGGCATAATTTGTTGTGGGATACATGAATATGAAATCACCTGCCTGAGGTAAATTTCAGTATACAGATAACATCTGCATATTAAATACCTATGGGCAGGTAAAGCATTTGGCGGAATTGTTTCTAGAAACTTAAAAGAGCTGGGGAATTGTCTAAGATTGATGCATGGTGCCACCTCCTCCGGTGAGCTATTATGTTAGCAAAAGTGCATACGTTCAATCGAAATATGCTCCCTGCAGCAGCAAATACATATGGTTGTAATAACAACAACGAAGGCCACAATGCTCGGGCGTCACTCATGCGAGCGATTCGAACGCACGCTTCTCTTGTAAAAGTAAAAGAGGCCGAATATACCTTGCTATATAATTTCGAGAGGCACCTATGTCAGGACGACTGACACCATTGGGGGTGTATGAAAAGGCGATTTAATTGCCAGGTAGAGAGAGTAGTTAAGTGCTTTAAGCATACCTTGAACTGACTTTTCTATGATATGCTCTTGACTTTACCGTCTTTAAAATTGGCAGCCTGTATATGTTTAGTTTGGCATTTCACACCGTATTGTTATTAATAAAAACTATATAAGCACATACTTGGCACTTGTTTCCCCGTTTGACTCTTTCGTTATAAATTTGCATCGACTAAATATTTTCAAGAGTAAATCGATCGCAAACAACGTGATGCCAGCAAAACAATGGGCATGCTTTCTTCTTCAGCTCATTAAAAAGTTGCAATACGTATCGCACGTTTTCGTGGAATTCAGGGATGCTGTTGCGAGCTTTGTTGTCGCGCGATGCTTGGCCGATGCCTTATTGTGCGCTGCTTTGTTGTTTGGCTGCAAACGTGCCGCCGATTCGCGCTGTAATGGTGCTGAGTGCAATAACAATAATAATAATAATGCCTTTTTCCACCGGTTCGCGATCGGCGTGCGCGCATCTTTTGCCCGGAGTTTAGCGCGAATTATTTATGTTATCCGCTCATCGAGGACAGCATAATAGCGGATGGTATGTCGCATCGGGTCTTTGTTGAATTCCGCACTCGCGCACGGAATGTCCGCGTCGCTCGTCCATTTGCTCACCGAGATAACAACAACGCGCTAACGAACTTCATGGTAACCACTACCACCTTTTGCTGCTTGCAGAATTCGTACTGGGAACACATGGAACGCAGTTAATTTCGCATCATTAAACCTGATGGACGACTGTCCAGAATTTTCCCAACCCATACCATGCCATAGATATCTGGATGGATGTTTTGTATGATTGCGTTTACTTGGATGATTTTAATGCATCCTCGGTATGCATGCGCGTGTAGGTTTTGATGGTAGGATCGCGCGCGCTCGCTGTGCACACCACATGGACAGTGGCAAGAGGTGAAATCTTACTCTTTACACCTACCATGATTTGAGAGAGTTCTCTTGCGTCATAGTATGCTGAGCATACGAAGACAAAACAGAGGAATATACGGTCAACTGTAAATACGAGATTTGTATGAGCGCATGTTTTGTTGCGTGCGTATTCAAAAAGCTGGCCACAATGCATTGTGAATTTAAAATGCGTTCAGCAAAGGTATTCAGACTAACGCAAAATTGCCCAACTCTTGGTACGCAAACGTTCAGACATGCGTCAGAATGTTTGTTTTTATTCATTAATTGTATGCAATTACATTACTCCATTGTATGCGGTTGTACGTAAGAATGCTTGAACATGTCGAGGGAAACTTATGCAGATTTGGAATTTTTAAGAATGTGCTAGAAATTGCTGCCCAATGGCGAATCCTGCAGTTCGTGAGTGGTTTGTGTGCCGTTCGTTCTTTGACAGAATGCGCAAACAAGAAATGCATGTGTAAACTCAAAATAAGATAGAGAGTGAGTGAGAAAGAGTATGACTTCATGCAGTGTATGGTTACAAGAATCTTCCACTAAGGCGCGGTCTTCAACCTCGAACAGAGAGACTTGTGCCGTGTATTCGTTTGCTTACCTTTTGCTTGGACTTACCTTGCTGCTGCACAACAGCAGCAACGTGACTCCATCTCCAGCCGATTCTCGACTTTCGTTCCATCGACGTGCGGTTATTATACGAGACAGTAATTTCGATGCCTTTAGCTAGCCAGCAGCGTCGTCCTCGTGATTCGATTCCATTGCATGGCATTGCTGGTGCGCTCGTGACTTGTGATTATAGATTACATCGTCTTGATAATGCACTCTCTGATTCCATGCCATCGGAGGCGAGAAATATTTATTTCTCTATGCGCGAGTTTTACTGCAAGCTCAGTCATCTTTTAAACGTTCTTTGGACAATATCTTGTAAACGCCGATTTTCATGCTCTTCCCCATATCACCTGTGGCCAAATGAATAGATTGCCTGTGAATTCTATCAAAAATGTGCGCACCTTGGTTTGGTAGGAGGGACATTGTATGAATGCATGGTTACCTTTTTTGTCTGTTTGGGTATCAGCCCTCCTGCGGTTGGACTTCATTTCAAGATGAATTGTGAGTTTAATTATTTGAAGAGGGTTGTTATTGTGGACTTCACTAAAAGAATGCAACCATTTTTCTTTATTTTATATAGTTGGCACTGTTTCAATTTTTAGCTGATATTCGTTTTAGAAGGTGGTAACCAGCCAAAATAGTGTAGAACAGGCTGGTAACTAATTCGATTTATACACTCGAAGAAGGCAACCTGTTGGATCAATACATTGTATGGACAAGAATAAGCGCCAAGATGTTAAACCATCATCATTTGAGAAAAGTTTTACACGGGCTTTTACGTTCGGAGTGCTTGAGTACGCGGATAAAATGTGCATCATGTTGAAATACCTTACGTGCTGGGTACCATGAACGCCAACCAAAGAGTGCACGATTACGCTGAGTCGTGCCGCAATGTGCAATCTCTCTTGGCCTCCTTGGGCGCTTGGTGCGCTTCTCGGCACGACGAATACATACACTCACGGTGCGATAACAACGGCTTATTTTACATTTTATTATTTTGCACGTCCACTCTGGTTTGTACATTCCTTCGTCGAGTTGCATATGCATATTTTCGAAACGAAATTCAAGTGGTGGCGGACCAAATCGCCGCCGAGCACTCAGCGTGCACGCTTCTTTTATCGTATAACGAACAGACATGCACCGATATCAAATTATGTTTGTTCACTTTCTGAAGTCAGATTATTCGTCTATGAGATTTGCTATATTTTCTTAGTCAGCATTACACTTTTGCATATCTATAATAAGTCATAACTCCGATATCAAAGTGTTCCCTGGAATTATACGTCCCTTAAACGAGCATATTTGATGTTATCATGGATTTTTGCCTGCTGTGCAGAACAACCAGTGATCAGAGAAACCTATCCTCTAAGATTGTTTTCAAGTGTCTCAGACCTTATAACACTGATAGTCCTCGGCTAATGATAATTACATTTTAGCCAGAAACAACAATGTGACGCCGATTGGCGTGTGCGTAAACCGCCATAATCATGTTGGTGCGCATGAGAATCAGGCCCTTGGTCCTGATCCTCACTATATTCGCATTTCATGGTATCGCCCAAGCGGCCAAGAGCCGCAACCGAAACCACAAGGTTAATCGGGGCAGTGGAAATGGCGGCGGGGGTGGTGATCTCGGCGATACGGCAGCCGCGTTTTATAAGCCGCAGAATGGGAACACATCACATTTGCAACTGTATCACAAGGCGGACAGTATCGGCAAAGTGCACCGGAATCATGCAAATGTTCCGGTGCACACACCTGATAGAGAACCCGAATTTACCAAAGGGAAAAGTAAGTTGGTCGTCCACGAGTTTAAATAAATTGACATTTGCTGTGTATTTTGTCGTTCAATAACAATTCTTAGTATATTAGATGTATACTAAGTCAAGTTAGAGTTATGTTTAGAGGACTACACAGAAACGCGATGAGATCGCACCGCAATATCATTTCCGAGAATAAGCATGCCATAAAAGGATTCATAATATTTGCGATATTATTTAGCCAGGTGGTTTGCCTTGAAGTTATTTAGCATACTTCTCCGTTGCGGCCGAATGTTTTAAATATAAAACTCCGTTCTGCGGGAGACAACACGTTAACAAAGTGCAAACAGACGGAGTGTGCAAATATGTGCGCAATGAACTCATCGATGAGTAGAGATGAAGTGGAAGAGATAAATTAATATTCGTTCTTATATAAAAAGTTATACATTTCTTAACCACTCATTAGGTTTATTGTTCATATGGCCGTTGGGATTAATGTACAAGGCGTGATTGGCTTTCATTTTGTTGTTTAGTTTTGACGTGCACTGCTATTATGAGGCGTAGTCAATATAGCGCACGCCAATGATAGATTCAAACTTATATACGCTAACTGAAAAACGCATTAAGCTACAGTCATTTAAAGCAGACGAACCACGTAACAGAAATCAATAAGCCAATAGCACGTTCCTAAATGTTTGCAACGCGCACTGAGACCCACCGCCAACTAGATTCAAGTACGTGCTGTTTACATGGAATTTAAGTCGTCGCCTTTAGCAAGTTTCGTCGTGCGGTTCGTTTGTTTCTCTCGGAACGCAGTTGGACGAATCGAGAGTTAACGAAGAACGATTAATAAACGTTATTAGGTGGAGCAAGATTGCATGAAAGAGTATGTACATGCCAGCTCAGAAGAAACACTGCAAAATTGTCCTGAGGCGCCACAGTTTCGATATACAATCACTTTAAGTTTACATACTGTGTGTTTGATATGATTCCTGGCGTCTCTTTTTTGGAATGCAAATCAAATTTATTTATTTTTTAATAACTATTTAGTCATATTTACATAAGCATAATTTTAAAATATATGTATTATTTTCTAGTATGCATTGGTACCAATGGGCGCATGTCCGTACCATCAAATCGGGACCACCATTATCGGAATATGAAAGAACGATTTACTAACTGTACATACGTCGATGGAAATCTGGAACTGACGTGGTTGCAGGACCAAAATTTAGATCTGAGTTTTCTACAATACATTCGAGAAGTGACTGGTTACGTACTGATCTCACACGTTGACATTCGGAAAATCGTTCTGCCACGTTTACAAATTATACGTGGTCGAACGCTGTTTAAGCTGAACGTTCATGAAAAGCAATTTTCATTGTTGGTAACCTTATCGAAGATGTACTCCTTAGAATTACCCGCTCTACGAGATGTATTAAGAGGCAGTGTTGGCCTCTTTAATAATTACAATCTTTGTCACATCAAGACCATAAATTGGAATGAAATTATTACGGATCCCGTTGGAACGAATGTGTATGTGTATAATTTCACATCACCAGAACGGCAATGTGCAAATTGCCATAAGAATTGTCATGCCGGCTGCTGGGGTGATGGGGAGGAAAACTGCCAAAAATTCTCCAAGGAAATCTGCAGTCCGCAATGCTACCAGGGCCGTTGTTTTGGTCCCAATCCAAGGGAATGTTGTCATTTGTTTTGTGCGGGTGGTTGTACTGGTCCTAAACAGAGCGACTGCATCGCTTGCAAGAACTTCTATGACGATGGAGTGTGCACCCAGGAGTGTCCACCAATGCAAATTTATAACCCTACCACATATTCTTGGGAACCAAATCCCCACGGGAAGTACGCATACGGTGCTACTTGTGTAAAAAAGTGTCCGGAACATTTACTTAAGGATAGTGGAGCATGTGTTAGAACTTGCCCGCCGAATAAAAAAGCAACCAATGGTGAATGTGTCCTTTGTGATGGGCCCTGCCCGAAAACTTGCTCGGTCGAAGGTGATGGTACAATACATTCGCTTAACATCGAGTCATTCCGCGGTTGCACCATAATCGATGGGTCTATTCAAATACTCGATAATTCATTCTGTGGTTATCAACTAATATATCAGAATTATACGTTTGGTGCACGAATATCAGCAATGCATCCGGATCGCTTGGAAGTTTTTAGTACATTAAAAGAAGTGACTGGCTTTATTAATATCCAGGGTAATCACAGCGCTTTTCGGAATTTATCTTACTTTAGAAATTTGGAAATTATTGGCGGACGTCAGTTGCATGACTATTTCTCATCCTTATATATTGTAAAAACTTCATTAGAGTCCTTGGAATTACGATCGCTCAAAAGTGTTAACTCTGGGAAAGTTGTTATATTAGAAAATATAAATTTGTGCTATGCGGCGAATATCAATTGGACGCGCATTAAACGCGTATCCGACTATCCATCTTTAATCCAAAATAATAAACTTCAAGAGAATTGTTCAGAAGAAGGATTGGTATGCGATAAGCAATGTAGTCAAGATGGATGTTGGGGAGCAGGGCCCGACCAGTGTCTATCTTGTGCTAACTTTAAATATGGGAGCACATGTATTCAGGACTGTCATTCACTTCCTGGGTACGTATAAATATACATCTGCCATGAATCTGTTTATGCTTATACAACCTTGAATTTTCAGGATCTATAAAGGTGAAAATACAACGTGTAAGAAATGTCATGAGCAGTGTGGGTTCTCGTGTGATGGCCCTGGTGCGGACAACTGTAAAACGTGCAAACACTTTAAGGATGGCCCGTACTGCGTTTCTTCTTGCCCTTCCACAAAATTTGCAGACAATGGTGATTGCCGCTCTTGTCATAAAAATTGCGTAGATGGTTGCTCTGGTCCTAATAACTACATTGGCGTAGGGGGTTGTAAGTCTTGTGATCGCGCGATCATCAATGATACCACAACCGTTTGTCTGCATCGTGATGAGCCATGTCCGGATGGGTATTACTATGAATCTGTCCAGCGTTCGCAACAAGATTCACTGAAAGCATTAATTGGCAAAACAATTTGTCGCAAATGTCATCCGAGGTGTAAAAAATGCACGGGCTTTGGCTTCCATGAACTGGTTTGTCAAGAATGTACCAATTACAAGCGTGGAGAGCAGTGTGAAGATGATTGTCCACAAGACCATTATGCAGACGACGAAACCCATATGTGCCTTGAATGCGATAAAGAGTGTCGGGGCTGTACAGGTTCAGGCCCAAATAACTGTGTTGCTTGCCAGAATTTAAAAATTTATCCGGACGGCCAACCATCCAATACATCTTCCTTCACTTGTGCCGCAAAATGCCCTGAGGAATTTCCCTCTAGGAGTTTCCTGCCGGATCAATTTACGTATTATTGCACGGCTGAAGAAACTGCTTTGCGAAGCGCATTGGCTGCATCAAATGGTATTCAATGGATTATTGTGATTCCAGTTTCAGTCGTTATATTACTAACTGTGGTTTCGTTGGGCTTCCTGTACTATTGCTATAAGAAAACCAAAGTTAAAGAAGAAACGATGAAAATTACAATGGCAATGACTGGTCTTGAAGGTGAAATTTTGCAACCAAGCAATGTGCGACCGAACCTGGCGCGCTTGAGGATAATTAAAGAAGCTGAAATGCGTCGAGGAGGAATACTAGGTTTTGGTGCATTTGGCACTGTATACAAGGGCGTCTGGGTTCCCGAGGGGGAAACCAATAAAATTCCTGTAGCTATTAAGGTGTTACGAGAAAATTCGGAGGCAAATTCAAGTAAAGAATTCCTAGATGAGGCTTACATAATGGCATCAGTCGAACATGCAAATTTGTTAAAACTT
This sequence comes from Anaulacaspis nigra, assembly GCA_030264675.1. Taxonomy (NCBI): domain Eukaryota; kingdom Metazoa; phylum Arthropoda; class Insecta; order Coleoptera; family Staphylinidae; genus Anaulacaspis; species Anaulacaspis nigra. Next base: position 18,745 of record JARJDV010012356.1, read on the forward strand.
CTTGCTGTGTGCATGACGTCGCAGATGATGCTGATAACACAACTAATGCCATTGGGATGCTTACTAGACTTTGTACGAAAACATAAAGAACGGATTGGTTCAAAAATGTTACTATCCTATTGTACACAAATTGCACGTGGAATGGCATATCTTGAAGAAAAGCGGTTAGTTCATAGAGATTTAGCTGCCCGCAATGTTCTGGTCCAATCTCCAACAGTTGTTAAAATAACCGATTTCGGTTTGGCGAAGTTGTTGGATATCAACGAAGAAGAATACAAGGCAGCGGGTGGAAAAATGCCAATTAAGTGGCTTGCACTGGAGTGCATTCAACATCGTATTTTTACTCATAAATCAGACGTGTGGGCATTCGGTGTTACTGTATGGGAATTGCTAACTTTCGGCGGCAAACCATACGATAATATTTCTGCCCGTGATGTACCAGATCGCTTAGAAAATGGTCAACGATTGCCCCAGCCTAATATTTGTAGTATAGATGTATATATGATTATGTTAAAATGCTGGATGTTAGATGCGGAAAGCAGGCCATGTTTCAAAGAATTGGAAGATGATTTTGCGAAAATGTCAAGGGATCCTGGACGTTATTTAGCGATACCTGGTGACGCCTACGTGATGCGTGGTCTTTCTGTGCAGGTATGTCTTAAACCATATTGTAATAGCATTATTACTATTGTAGGTTGTCCAGAGTTTGATGTAAATATTTTTTGTTTTATAGGACCAACGAGATAATATTTCTCGAACTACAACTTCATTATCCCATGATGGAACTATGGACTATCACGAAAACCAACCAAAATCTCGTGCTCCTTTCCAAGCGTTGTCATTTTCACCTCCACCAACTCCAGTAAAATGGAATTCGCATACATCTGATGGTAGTTGTGCACCACAAAATCAACATAATTGGAATCAAGAGCGAATGCGTTTCGCTCAAACACTGAATTCAAATGGTACATCTGCAGTGAGTAAAAAAGATATCTCGGATGGTTCAAGCATAATGTATAGTGGTGGTGAGGAGCTGGGTTCCGACGAATATGATTCTGCTTCGCGATCTCAGGCGCAAGTTGGTAATGTGAAATTGGAGCTACCAGTTGACGAAGATGATTACTTGGTTCCATCGCCACAACAAAGCCAGTTACCTTCTACATATGTGGAACTCAAGTCTGATTCGAAAAGCTCAGATTCTGTTAATGGCGGCGTATATTTTAGTACAACAAATATTGATAATCCCGAATACATTTTCAGTAACGATTCTCCACTTGATCCTATTCCTTGCCAGACATTGGGCATTCCGAGTGTTGAAGCATCGCCTTTAGAACACGCGCATCCTACACGTTGTTCGGAAGAAGAATCTGATCACGAATATTATAATGATTTTGATCGTTTATCGCGGGAACTTCAGCCACTTCAACGTAAAGGTGGCGAAACAACCGTGTAATTGTGGACTGACATAATACTAAGATAAGTTGTATTAGTCTGTTTTAGTGTTAAACTTAGTGCCATTTGAACAAACTGGCTTTCCAAGTGTACATAATTAGGGAGTAAGCATAGATACATATATATATTAACTATTTAATTTTGGGCAATCTTCACTCGACTATATGTGTATAAACGCAATTGTACATAAGGAAAGAAAAAATATTCTTGCCCACATTTCTATCTGTGATAAAAAAATAATTGAGCAAATAATATGCAATGCCGTGTTAATGTAAGTTGCGTTGCTCGGCGCATGCACAAAACGTATCTTAATTTTTGTTAGATGTTTGTTTTTGTATTTGATTTTATTTGAAGATCATTTTGTAACTCGTGGCGTAATGTCATTTATTTGTACTATAACTGTGCCATAGAGTACATAAAAATCAAAATGAGGTGACAATGTAAAAAAGAAATAACAGTTTTTATATTATGTCTATATTTGTATATGTATTTATACGATGTTATTAATAATGAATGCCTGAAATAAATCTTGATAATAAGATATACCAATGATGATGGAAACTTTCTGGGTCATTGAGGAATTGAGGTCAATGAGACCGCGAGTTAATTACTATTTATCCTGATCGTACTAATAAATCTGGGCAACCTACAAATCGAAAATGGTAAGGTTGGGAGTATCATCCTTAGGAAAATTTTCTCGAGGTTCCCTATACTACGCTTTCATTCATTGGTGAGCTATACGTATATAACCCTGCGAGCTTTGAACGAGGAGGAGGTGAGTGGCTTATTGCTGAAGCACCTTGTCCCTGGTTCAAGCCCGGCGAGTCGGTTGGTATTCAATTTTTTAAATAATTGGATATAAAAGTACCAAACTCTGGATCTTGTACTTAACCGTAGCTTGATCGCGTTCATAAAGAGCACCGTAGTCTTTAGAATAAAGAATTTAGTCTGCCTTATTGTGTCAAAATAGAATTGAAACAATCTTTAGTGCCAATAAGGTTATTGCAAACAGGATCATATTTAATTTCGAAATTAGGAAGCATTTCACGCAGCTGGGATTCGCACCCAATACTCTAGATTTGCACATTTAGACGTCTTTGACTAAACGGTACATCATCTTCCTAGCGGTGAAATACTTTAAATAGGGTTTAGGTTTAAATAGACTTTAATTATAAGACAAAATTTTTCTTATAAATTAACTGCATTAATAAATAAATAATTTCGATAATTATATTCCCTGTTGAGAAATCGTAATTGGTTGAGTTTCAAACAGTTTCAAATGGCAAAATTATTGGCATACAGAGGCTGAAATCACATTGAGTAAGATTTGTTGTCATCTTTTTTTCAGATTGAGAGCAATGTTTATACATTAAAGCACTAATTTACATATTAGTATATAATTTAGGTACATATAATTATATCATTTGTTTAGAAAACATTTATTGTTAAATTAAAATTAATCTTTTAGTAATGGACTACTACTAAAATATTATCTAACCTTGCATGAGAACGGCAAGTGCAGATTTATTGATTGAAGAAATTAACCAAGCAGAGTGATTTGAGATTTCAGTCATTGTAGTTGAGTATTGTCTCGCGTATAAATATTGACGGATGGAGGAGGTAAACATTTTTCTTATTTACAATTTAAAATAAACAATAACATCTTAATATTTAGTATAAAATTCTCTAAACTATCATGGCACATAAGCATTATTTGGGACCATCCAAAACTTCATGGAAGAAAGTGTTATACATAGATCAAGGATATCCTGATAATTACACTGATAAACTCTTCCTTTTTGAATTAAAGCATAATGTTGAACTAAAAAGAATCAGTCTAAAACATGCTGTACTGGGTGCAGCAAATGTAACAGAAGAGTTTTGTACTGTTACATTATTTATTTCAATATATATCTTCATTTACAATGAGTGGATGTCTCCTGAAATAATATTTAATGGGTTCACATGCCTGACTATCATTGGCTATATTCTTTATCGGTTAATGGATAATATACAATTACGGCAGAAATTGAGCGCAGATGTTCAGACGTTGTTGATATTTCTTGTATTTGGCCAATTATTTGCACCCATCTTACATACATTAACAGATACTATTAGCACTGATACAATATATACAACATCATTTTTAATGTTACTAATCCATTTGATATTTTTTGATTACAATGCACCTGTAGCTATAGTATCCAATAGTTTGTCGTTAAGTGCTGCTGTTTTTGCATCGATTTGTTTAGCGTCTAGATTAGCTTCACCACGTCAAGCATTCGTATTTATTACAATTGCAATAGAAATGTTTGTTTTATTTCCATTGCTAAGAAAAATACTGAAAAGACCTGCAATAGTGTCAATATTACTAATAATTATTAATTATTTAGCATTTGATAGTTATTCTTCATTGATGACTATTACATTTTGTTGCTTCATAGTATTCTTGAATATTATATGCCCCATATTATACATTAAATATCAATCATATAAAGATAACATTTATGGACCATGGGATGAAGCTATTGTTCAAGATGCAGATAATATAAACGATTTATTAGCAAAAAAGAAAGTTTAATGTTATACAGATTGTGAATACAAAATTTGTAATAAATTTATCTCACGGGAACAAACTGGATTAATCGTTTTATCTTCCTCAAAAGTACATTCATGAATCCCACCTCAGCTTCAGTGCGTCTCTGAAACCAAATGAATAATTACTTAAATGGTATTACTTTATTCTGAGAATTAAAAATTAGCTTACCTGAGAAGTTTCCATCAACCTCCTGCAAAAGCTATCATTGAAAATGGAAACCAATCCTTGTTTTAGATTACTAATATCTTCTGTGGTAATTCGCCACATAGCCTCTGATGATGGTGCCAATGAATCTATTAATAATGCATTAGATAACATCACTATGTCATGGCTAAAGTACTCACCATTCAAAGAATTCGAAATATTTAGTCCCAAAGTTTTGGGCTTTGGAATTGCTCTGAGCATGTAGAAGTTCAAATGTGCCCAAATAATATACATAGCATGTTCAATAATAAGTAAGGAATGATCAATATCGTGTTTCTTCATCATTAACTTTGCGCTAACCATTTCAAGAACCTCATCGCGCATGATACTAACATCAAAACCATCGGTTGCACCAAATTCTTTCAAATCAACAGCATCTAAACTGGGTATCTCATTTTCCTTGCGCTGTAGAAAATCCAATGTCCCGCGCTCCTTGTGATAATAATTCACACTGTTTGTTAATTCGTGAATGACTACCCCCAACGAAGGAGAATGTTCATTAAAATTTCGTTTGGAATTGCCATTTTGTCTTGCCATAATTGCATCGTTAAGTGTAGGTTGAAATACAATTCCTACACTATCATGATCAATACCGTTATTTTGAATAATATTTCTGCAATAGTGAAGTAAATTGCCAATAATTTCAAGAGCATATGATAATCGATCGGATGTTTGATACGATGCTTTTTCATTATGCGGATCACATAACAACTCACGCAAAGTGCTTTCTTGCAAATTGAATTTTGGAACTAAAGTAAGCATTAATTTTTGAATGCGGCATAACTGGCCCCGATTACTTAAAGACAAATCGTTATCCTCTGTATCGTAAGTACTAAGAATTTCATTATTTGCTGTGCGCGCAATGACCGAAGTAAGCATTGAAATTTCTTTCAATGATTGTGCTGATAATCCAACATTTGCAGATCGCAGTATTAATTCGACTACATCTAAATGGCTCAGTAAGAAGTTCATAATTTGATTAATTGCTGCTTGATGATCTGTTCCCAAACTTGTTAACATTGCATTACACAAATACAAAGTTGGTTTCCATATTTGTAAATAGCGTTGTTGTACTGATAATATCAAATTATCGTTATCGTCCTGCATGTGCTTTGTCAATTCCGGATGAAAATCGAAAACTTTCATTTGAGACAAAATTGTAAATATCTTGTGTTCCAACAATAACTCCGAACCAATTCTAGTCGTTGCAATTCTTGCCAAAAAAGACATTTTTGCATCATACAGGTAAATGCTTTTCAGATTTTCTGGTGTGGGTTCCAATACTTCCTTTAAATCATTATCGGTTTTATAAATGCTTTCAATTATGTGTTTTAGATATCCCTTGCCAGCCATATGTCCAATCCAATTTACGCTTCCACTCAATCCAAGTAAAAGACTGAAGCATGAAAGAGCCAACATTTTACAAATTTCTTGACCGCCAGTGCAATCATAGCAAAATACATCGATTAGCTTCTCCCCAAAGTCGGCAAGAACTTGTGTTGATATATAAACGGATGAGATTTCATCTTGAATTCGATATTTTGAACTATCCAGTCGACTAACATATAAGCTATCATTTACTTTATTATCTTTTGGCTCATCAATAACGTGAATCAGCTGTAAAAATGTTGCCAATGCTGCATATAAATTAATCCTTAATTTTTGTGACTGATTGTCGGAGATAATAATCCACTGAACAAGATTTTTTAATATAGTTCGAACAAGTGGCATATTGAGTTCAATCATGCTTTTTGTGTTATACTGTTTATCATGAAAAACCATTTGATTAAGTTTTTGATCCTTTATGTGGCTACGACGCATATTTTCTATAAGAAGCACAATAGTTCCAGACAAGTAATTTGAAATCTCATGTTGAAGAAGAACGTTGACGCTCTTATTAAGGATAACATCAAGCAAATATATTTGAAGCAGAACCTGATCCTTCGGGGGTATAATTTCAATAGGCAAATACGTAATCATTACTTGAACTACTTGCCTCCAAGCATCAATAAATTTTGCATTACTAGCGGCTGCTTTACGAGAATTATTAACATTAACAGCATATAGTAAGACCTTTTGTATCTCATCTAACATTGCTTGACGTTGACCAAGTGGTGCATTGCTCTGTGCCGTACTAATTTCATCAATAAGATTACAATGTAACTTTTTGATATCCACAAGTTTCAGATTTGTATCCAATTGGCAGTTGGCGAGATAATTATCAAGAGATCCTTGATCAAAGAAACCCCATTCTGGAGCAGTTACAGAAGGTACATTCAAATCAAAATTGGCAAACAGCTTCACCAAAAAGTTATCTTGCTTCAAATGCTCAATTGTCATTACAAAATCTTCAGTCTTAGGTTCACTGGCTTTCTCAGATATATCAAAAAAATCTGATTGTATCTCGACTGGTAAACCAACTAAAACTGAAGTAATTTGCTTTAAGTTAACGATTTGCTTATTATGACAAGCGTAACGCAACTCTATCGCTAATATTTTTAATAACCAAGACATTTTATTCAATTCATTGATGCCTTTTGTATAATTTTTATGGCAATAAGCAATGTGCTTCTTGAAGAAGCTTTGTTGAGTCCTTATCAATCGAAGTACTGGATCTGCAGTTTGAGGATTAGAGCATAATGCATACAGCATATGATAACATTCTTCAATAATTAATTGATCTGTTTCTAATCTTCCAGCAAGCACGTGCCGCAATAGTGTAAGCAATGAATGCATGCACGATCGAGAAGTATTCATTACACCCGGTAATTGAAATACGGTACTACTAATGTTTCTTTGTAAATCAAAGCCAAATAGGAATTGTGTTAAATTCGGCGTATTGAATGATAAACATTGATGAAATAGCGCAAAAATTTCCTTCTTCGTAAGCGCGACGTATTCATTTTCATCATCCAGTGCTTCGTCCAGACATTTTACGAAACCATGCAAGACAATTTTCTCCTGGCCACTAGATAGCAAAATCGTCATAATTTGTCCATGAGTAAGTTGCGATCGAGTTAAAGCTCTAAGTATTTGAAGAGCAACAAAACATTGCTTCGGTAGTTGGCTTTGGTATCCCAAATATTTTATTATGTTTAAAATATAGTCCGGACGTCCAGATTGTGGATTCAACGTTAGCAGCAGCTTATGTAAATTTACCAATAATACTGGACAATTTGACGAAGTTAACAGATTGAAAAATCGTGTTTGCAATTTTAAACAACGATCTAATATATTCAACGCATAGTAAGTGGCTTCATCCAGATACTTTTCCCCTGCGACCTGTACGCAAGCGTCAAACGTACGTACTCCTTCATTGATAACATATAATAAGCCGTTAAACAGTTCTGATTTCGAATGTAACTGTAGCATAATGTGAAATCCAGGTGGCGAATTAAACTCGTTTGCTTTGTTTATGTTGGGGAAATCTTGAGCCTCTGGCTCATATATAGACAGAAACTTTGAAAATAATTTAATGCACAATGCTGCAATTTCCCATTTCTCGCCAGGATTTTTGTATATGCGACTGTTGAATTTTAAGAATACTGAATTCACAATGAACATTAAATATGGATCAAATCCTGGCTGTCGAGGCCCAGCGCCTAATGTTCGTGGTATTCCCGAATTTGTTAGAACATCAATTAGCGTGAGAAATGCTCGAGTCAACGGATACTCCTCTAATCGGGCTTCAACCTCATCCAGCTCAGTCTGAATTCCTCTAGGTTGATAACTTGACGTTGATGGTATTGTTACCAAGATTTGCGACACCTCCAAATTATTCCAGATTTGTACAGCTATTTCTTTTGTTTTTGCCAATGAAGCCATAACTTCTAATGTATCAGCTTTCAGTGGAATGGGTATAGAACAACTTACTAAGCCAAGAAGAACCGTTAAAGGTGCCCATCCAGGATGTTCACACAACGCCATTCGTGAAAATTCATCGTGGTCACTAACGCTCTTAATAAGCATTAATACAGCATGCAAACCATCAATTTCCTGTGGTGTTATGCCTTTATTGTAAATTCGGCTATGTCTGTACAATGTGTCCGAATTCGAAGGTAGATCTTGTTTTAAATTCGAGTAATATTGGTTAAATGACATGAAAAAGTGATCCCAGCTAACCGTGTTGTTGTAGCCAGACGGTTGTTTAAGCATGTTGAAGCAATTTCTTGCTCCTTGCTGGCAGTTGCACAGGCTTTTCAAAAATGTCAAATAATGAACAAATATACTCGGCGGTAGCATATCTCCAGCCAACCGAACAAATTTAAATAAAGCCACTGATCGGGGATGTGACCTATAGTGAGCTAAATTATGAGTGCTATCAATAGAACACCAATAGTCCATCATAAGTTCCAGCTTGTTTGGGTCTTTGCTGTATAGTTTTGCAAGAGCCAGTAGCAAACTTTCAAAGTAGCGAGGCAAATTCGCAGGCACTTCAAGACTTTCATGTAAATAAGTTTGAATTGTTTTCGCAGTTTCATCTGCTTTCAAACGAAGATCTTTAATTTTTGGATACATTTGCACAATAAAATCACTGAACAAATGATGAAGACGTTTGACCATAAATTCCTCTTGGAAAAATTGATCATTATCCATGACTTTTTGCTCCAAGAATTCAAATACATTCATCACAATAGCAGCATCAATAAATTCATCTTCTTCACCAATTAAATTTTGCAGATTCTGTCCTTGGCTTATAGACCTCAGTGATGACAAACAAACGGAAAGAGCAAATGTAGCTACTGACTGTAATCCTTGACAAACCCATGAGGCACTTTTTGGAGATAATTCTTTAATAAATGTTGAAATCAACGTTGGATCAGAAAGAATTGGAAGTTTTTGCACAATTTCATCACCATCCTCCCTTGTATGAAAGACACTGAGATCAATACCATATATAAGTGCCATTATTAAATATAATGTCACATTATCCAACTTTCCTGATGCCTCCTGCTCTAATTTTGCCTCTTTAAGATGCTGCATTAAAACCATAGCAGACTGCTTGTTTAATCCTGATTGGCATGAAGAAATGAAAATGCAATCAGCCAATAATAACTTTATGGAGTTGAAAGCATCTGTTACTTGCTTTCTGTGAGCAGGCCCTCCAAGTGCTAAATTTGATTGAAGAAGCTCTAGTTCTTTGCTTAAATCCATAGATTTAATAAGATCTAACATTCTTGTAAAAAGTCCATTTTCAAACAGTTGATCTGTATATGAATTGATAAACTTTTGTACAGATGCTGGCAAAGTCATAGTCCATGAGACACCAGTTCTTGCTTGCAATAGCATTCGCAGTGTTGACACTAAGAACTTTCTACCATCATAATACAAAGCAATTGCAACAAGGCCTCTGGGCAAGTCCAAAAAATAAGGCAGCTGCATTTGAGCTGTACATAACAAGTCCAAGGCAACATATTCATTCAAGTCATACATATCCGAAATAATAGCAACTTCTTGGTATAATTCTTTGGACAGTACTTGATTGCCCACACCTTTGACTGTAATACCATCTTCTTGGCCCTTTCTAAGTTCCTCACGATGCTTATTATTTTTGGGCTATAAGAATTAGTATTAATACACACTTCATAACAGCTGCATTCACATACCAAATTTTGCAGTAGTGAGAAGAAACTCTGTTTGTATGTACGTAATATTTTTTCAAATTCACTATAACTTGTGGGATCATTATTTTCTGATGTAAGATGTTTATTAACTACTTCAAACAAATCCCTATATGGGAACCAGAGATCCTCAGTTTTTGCTAAAATTGTTGTTATAACTTAAAGCAAATAGATAGGCATTACCATTTACCTTCAGTCATTTTCTAGTTGTTGATATATCCAAAAACTGCACAACATAAAGATCAATAACTCACGCGGGCTCACTGCACCACTAATCCCACATAAACAATTTCGGCGGGCATATATTACCGATATAAAGCGGCACAAGGTATATGGCAGCGTGTTTGTTAGGTTATAACAGCGACTTTTAACGACAGACCATTCAAGACCACTGTTCAATGCATGATATTTAACATGACGCGCTTCCCTAGCGACACTAGCCATAGCCATTTGGAAATTGAACAGTGAAAACCGGGTTGATCATGGAAAAACCTATGCGACCAGTTAAAGCGACATATTTAAAATTGACCAACTTTGCATGCTTGATTCTCAGCGATGATAAATAATACTTTGTAACACTGTAAAGATTATTTCAGTAGCTTCAAAGTTTTGGGAAACTAAAATAAATAGTAAGGCCAAATATTTCTCTTCTCAAAAGAAATTCTAACAGTTTCTGCGCTTATAAAAGAATTATTCACTTTTCTATTACTATATAAATCAACTGCTCCTCTGTATAATTTTCAAAATTCTTGTATTATACACACACGGGTCACTTCATCGCAGAAGGCTCATACAGTTTTTGTTTAGCATTATTTAAAGTTTATTAATTACGATAAACTTTTAAGAAACCGCGTTCTGCATTCGGTTGTAACCAGTTTTCTTCTGCATATTTAGTATTGCTTGTTTCAATCACATGGAAAGTATAAACGTGTCTCGACTTTGAAGATTTATTTGGATCGCTGCAGTGAACAACTTTTCCATCAATTAGAATGCATGTCCCTTAAACGAAAAATAAATGAATTATTATAACAACATTTAATTAATTACCTTTTGGCACGGGAATAGCTTCAAAGTTATTTTTCTGATAAATTGGGGGTGGTGAGTCGTAAATAATAAATTCATTCGATGTTTTATCAGGATTTCTTATATAGCGGCGGTGTACGCCACTTTTATGAGAACCACGTATAAATTTTAAACAACCATTTTCAAGGGTTGCATCCTCCAGCGCAATCCAAAAACCAACCACCTTTAAAGGATCAGTGTATAAATAAGTAGCATCCTGATGTGGTGTGACTAAAAATACGAATTGCAAGTAATTAAATAAAAATAATTCGCATTCGAAAACATATTGGAATGCATCCAACAACTATGACTAGTTCGTATATTGCCAAACTCATTCTAGCCAAATTCTTCTTAATGACTAACTTGAACATTGTTAACCCTTCTAATTGAATTTTTAATAATTAATTACCTTCTCCTCCAAGTTTAGGATTTTTAAAGATATACATGCTTTGGACAATTGCTGGTTCTTTAAATCCCATTTGAAAGCAAACTTCCTTGACTCGTTCAATGACTGAAAATTTCTTAAATACAGGGTTGAGTTCATGCAATGCATGCCCAATTTTATTTAGAGATACTTCCGGAGCCACTTGTAAATTTCCTTTATCATCAAGTGCGCCGTCTTCGAAGAAGTAACTTATTTTATCCCCGCTATCAATAAAGTATCGATCTTTACTTTGTTTCGCCTCGGAGTTAACCGTGCTAAAGACAACACGTTGTTGAGCATCCGGCATTGTTTCAATAAGTTTGCCAGCCTCTCGCTTCATTTCATCTGCTTCGTCGCCAGTAACAAAGTCTTCCAGAACACAGAAGCCATTCGTATAAAACTGAGAGCAGAAAATATATGTCAAGGGTCATTGATAACTACTTAATTAAGTGATGATATTTGCCCGTAAGTCATGATAATAAAACATAAGGTTTAATTGTGATAAAATAATAATTTTCGGCATTCGTGAAAGGACCCACACAGCGAATTCCATATAGATGATGATACAAAACATATGTTTGTGCAATCTGAACGCGTATGTTTAGTCAGATCATGACACACAAGTTTTAAATATACAGATGTGATGGAGCGCTTCGAGAACTATGCCAAATTGTTAAATTATCAAGAATGTCTTAAGTTTGTAATCTTCTCAATACACTCACCTCGTCTATTAAAGTCATTTTGTAGTTCGGTATAGTTTTTATATTCACTCTTAATTTTGCATTAATAAATTAACGTTATTACTTTTTCGACCGCACCGCGCAAACCACTTGATTCTGTTGGCACTAACAGTGAAATGAAGTTAACTTTGGAACTAGAACGCAAGCGCGCGTTAAACAGCGTAATTATATATCTGAGCATAGATTGGTTAATTCAAAGTTAAATCACTAAATAAACATGGTAATTTTAAAGTAGCTTATCTAAATAAATAAAGTTACAAGATATATATGTTTATGAAATTGTAACAACTTTTCGTTATATTCTTTTTGTTTTCTTATTTGTCTAGTTTCTAAATCAACATATTATGTAGACACAACCTATCGATATTGTCCTTTAATAGTATTTAATGACAATATTTGTAAGTTGTCCAGGCAGAAAATCCATTTCCCCTAAGTTTTTTAGTTTCCGCAAAAACTTTTTGGGCACATTGAATATCGTTACTTATATCATTATCTCGCAATGAATCACAACTCATGCCGCACCCAGTACCTAAAAATGTGTTCAAAACAAAATATTTTTAAGGGAAATGTCTATAAGTTTACCTGGTGGAGAACACCAATATATCTGACTTATCTGGAAGATACCATGATCGCCCGTAACAAAATTACGAGCAGTTGTTTCGAAATTAGATTCATGTTTTACAATGCACAACCACGTCTCCAGTTGATAGTTTGGAATGCCATGGGCAAGAAGGGCATTCCGGAGTTCATCACGGCTAACGATTCTACCGTTTGCGCATGATAAAACAATTACAAAGATTACCAATGACTTTGATATCATTATAAGCAGGTATAAGTATTTGAAAATGTTTAGAATATGATTAATAACATACTAATTCGGTGTTATTATCAGTTCATATATTTATAGTCTACATAATCAGAATATAAATCTGGAAACTTTACACTGCGCAAAATTTTATAACACAAAATAAAGCAACGTCGAAAAAACAAATCCATATAATTAATATTCTTTCCTATGAATGTTTGACATTCTTAAAATGTTTTAGTATATGTATTATGTTATGATTTAAAAATATACCACTCTATATGGTTGGTTTGAAGAAATTAGCACAAGTTTGAATGGTGTTTGCTATTCTGTAGTTAATAAACACATTATAAATATCAATCTATGTAACTAAGAACGTCTCGGTGGCAAACTAGAAGCATATGTTATGAAGCTACATATCAACTTTAGGTTATATAGTATAATAGAAAACATTTAGCACTTCGAGTTATAAGATAATTCACTTATATAAGAATGAACAATAAGCAAATACAAGCCGAGGAACTGGAAGCCCTTGATTCAATTTACTCGGAACAATGGAAACGTGAGATTGATGGTGAGAATTCGTACAGCATTGAAATAAACAGTAATGTAAAATTATACATTACATTATCTGATTTATACCCTTTACAAGGACCTCCAACATATCAATTATTAGCTCCTAGTTTAAACAAACAGAAAAAAACTGAAATAGCAATTTTTTTAGACATGATATACCTGTAAGTTACACACACGCAAGCGGTCATGATTCAACATAAATCACATTTTAGAGATAATTTAGGTGAACCTGTATTATTTCAGTGGATTGAAAAGTTGAAAGAACTTGTTGATACTACCGCCATTGAGTTAGAAAGTTCAACTCTGGGAGAAACTGGAACAAATAAGTATGAAACTACTTCTCAATTAAATGATTTGAATATTAGTTCAAATTACTCAAAAAAAATAATTCATGGCACAACAATTACTGATAGAAAAAGTACTTTTCAAGGACATGTCTGTGATGTTGATTCATTGGAGGATGTGAAGTAATTTAATATTCAAATTAACTGTGCAAATTTCTAGCCTTTTTGGCATATTTTATTTTAGTGCTGCATTAGCTAAACTAATGGAGAATAAGAAAATTGCTCAAGCAACACATAACATATATGGATATGTAATAAAACAAGCAAGTGGCAATAGTTTACAGGTAGCTAGATAAATTCTCTTTAAATATTTTTTATACAAAGTATTTATTCTTTTTGTTATTACTAATTTATATTTATATAACATCACACAGGATTATGATGATGATGGAGAAAGTCATGCAGGCGGGCGTTTACTTCATCTACTACAAATTCTCAAAGTTACCAATGTTTTAGTTGTTGTGTCGCGCTGGTAAGTACAAATCATAACACACCCTATCAAGTACTTCATAGCATTTTTCAATATTATGAAAATATAAAGGTATGGAGGAATCCATTTGGGACCCGACAGATTTCGGCATATTAATAATGCTGCCAGACAAGCGCTTTGCGAATCAAGACATATCATTAAGGATCAGTAATCTACCCGAGGATATCAATTATTTCTTCTTTCCATCTCCTGACTGCATTTGTTTACTAATATTAGTTACCATTTCAAAATCGAAATCATCTTCAACCGTATTGAGGATTTCCTCAACTACCTCAGTTGGGGGTGGTGGGTCCATAAGAATAGGATCTTTAACTCGCAATAACGTTTTCATCACTTCTTGATTAACTTCATTAATATCCCAATCATTGATGGGATAAGTGCCAATTATAATTGCTGTGCCAGGTAAATCAATATTTGGATATCCATAAGCATTGTTTTTAGGTATAGAACCCTGCAATTTTATTTTAATAATTATTTAATTAAATGTATTCTTAGTTTCAATTTACTTGAATCTGCACCCAGACTTCATAAATAAGTTGACATGTATTGCATCGCCAATACTGCATGGTTGGGAAGTCAGTTTTCTTCGTTCTAAGTACACAATAATATTCCTGAACGCCACTAAGAATATCAGTAATTCGTGCAACTCGAGAAACATCATTCCTTACCGTTTTAACTGTATAACGGGGTTTACTGCTTCTACAATATTAAAATAAAATTCTTTATATTATTTATTAATTAACTAGTAGATTACCTATAAATTTCAATTTGTGTTAAAATGAATATTATTCCGCCAAAGTGAATACTCGACTGATTGTTAATCGTGCAAATAACCGGTAAACTTTGGCCAGCCGCTATGCCACAAATTGGTAACCATATTGATACAGTAACTGTACCCATGCTTATTAAACCAAATCTAAATTTTCGTGTGACAGTTCTTTTTGCTTCCAAGCTTAGATTACTTTCAAATGATAAATTGCGATAAGGCACGATATTTAATTCCTTCGTATTAACGCCAATAGTTTCTTCATCGCCTTTGATAATAACGCTCGCAATGTATTTAATATTGCCGTATTTTCCTTCCCATGATGCCGGTAAGTGTCCCGGCAATTTACATTTAAAAGGAAAATAATAATTACGTTTTTCCATAATTACTTCAGTTCCATCATTTCCAGCAAGTGTATGTCTGCAAATAAAGAATTCCTGCACGCCTGTAAATACTTCCGCGGATTTAAAAAAATTTGATGGTTTCGTCCATGTGCACGTTGCTTTTCCTGAAATCTATAATAGAGTATTTTTAACAAGCATTTAATTTATAGATTGATAAGTTACTTCAATGTAGGCATGAGTGAGAAACAAGGCGGTTTGTACTTTAATTTTAACATCCCCTGAAATAACTTCTCTGGGATGAATATATTTATGGTGCAAAATAATTTCTACGTCGTAATCAAACAATTCCATGATTCATTACCAATTTAAATATTACCAAATATTACTCGTTGACGTTAGTAAAATAATTGGTTGTTTACAATTTACAAATATAACTATCACATTAAATCCAAGATCAATTATAGCCATGAAATTGTTAAATAAGTTTCAGATATATTTCATAGCACATCTAGTCATAAAAACCTGTTGGATGTAATATTTGATATTATTCAATGGAGAATATAGCAAAATTATTCAAGACGAAAATTGATGTGGATAATAGCTAAAGGATTAAAGGAAAGCATTCAAAAAGTTGAAATGGGGTATGCAAATATGTTCCAGCGTAATTTCAACGATTAGATTTATTTTTTGTTAACCAGTTTTCGTTTATATTAATAATAATAAAGTGAAGTTTATTAAAAATAGACGCCTGTATATACGGTGGCCTATAGTGTCCTATTGTCTATGATGGTTTATTATGGTTATGGTGTAGCAACCTTGACAGGTTCGTATTCGTATGTTTTCTTAAATTAATTCTCATCATTCTTATCTACATCGCTAGGGGTGAATCAACAATTTTACAATATAATGAACAGTTCACAAGATCCAGATTTGTCTCAACTTTCTGATAGAGAGTTTTACCAGCCTTCATCGAATGCATCTTTGTTGGTAGATTCTGCAGATTCAACACGTCGTAGAAGGTAGTATTTACTATCAATTAAACGTGTGTGACAATAAATATATAACATTGATATTTTAGTTCCAACCGATCAATCAAACGGAAGAAGTTTGATGATGAACTTGTAGATTATAGTAGGGGATTACCTGGAGTATCAGCACCCAAAGTTACAGTAGGTATGAGTAATAAAATTCTTCACTTTTAAACATATATATTTTAGCCTGGAAGGGCAAGAACAACTTCCACGCATTCTGAGTTAATCCAAACAACGCCAGTAGCATCTCCTGTACCAGTTATTCCAGCAGCTGTTGTGCCAGTAGTTGAGACTAAAAGAAAGTCAATTTCAAAAGCCATGCCTGGATCATCTAGGCGCAGCAAAAAAGGCAGGCCACATAACATAATTGCTACCAAAGATCTAGGTAGATGGAAACCTACAGATGATTTGGCACTAATAATTGGTGTACAACAAACTAATGACTTGAAAACAGTACACCTTGGAACAAAATTTTCATGTAGATTCACTGTTCAAGAGTTGCAACAACGTTGGTATGCACTTCTGTATGATCAAGCTGTCTCAAGAGTTGCAGTTACTGCAATGCGCAATTTACATCCTGATATGGTTGCTGCAGTACAAGATCGTGCTTTGTGGAGTAACCAAGAAGAACAACTCTTAGGAAACATTAAATCTGTAAGATTGATTTAATAATTTTAGTTATTATAAATCTAATTCATATTTGCTTAAAGCAAGCCAATCCAAATTTAGATGCTTTTGCTGAGTTGTTATCACAGCATCCAGATGTATTTTATTCTGGCCGCACCGCAATTGCGCTACAAAGACATTGGAATACTATGAAAATGTATAACCTGCTGCCTGACCAAGTTCGCCAACCATTACCAAGTCCATTTGCAGCAAGGTCACTTGTAAACTTCAGTGATACTGAAGACATGATACAAGACTCTGAATTAAATGAACCAGGAGACGAAAGTTTGGACAAAGAAATGAGACTGCAGCAACGTAAAAACATTAAAGAACTTCGCCAATTGGAGAATGAGATTGGAAGGTAACTATTACAACAATTAATCATTGCACTTTTGTTTTAAAAAATTGTTCCAGGTGGAATGTTCTGGTAGATAGTGTCACCGGATCATGTCCCGGTGAGATGGATGCGCATACTCTAGCAGTTTTACGTGGAAGAATGGTGCGGTATTTGATGCGAAGTCGTGAAATTACAATCGGTAGAAAGGCGAATGGCCATGCTATTGACATTGACTTATCTTTGGAGGGGCCTGCACACAAAATATCAAGACGGCAAGCGACGCTCCGGTATGTAGCCAATTTACAACACATCTTAAATAATTAAGTTATTCATTTCTAGCTTAAGAAATACTGGAGAATTTTATTTATCGTCGGAGGGAAAACGACCCATATTCGTTGATGGTCGTCCAATTGCTACTGGCAACAAAGTGCGTTTGTTCGATAATGCAGTTGTGGAAATTGCTTGCCTTCGATTCATATTTAGTATCAATCAGGATTTGATTCGAGTTATTCACAACGAAGCTGTACGACTAAACATTCCGCCATAAACACACTTATTGGTCTCAAATTTGCTTAACTTAATACTAGAATAGACGATTCGTTAAAAAAAGCACAAATTTAATGTTTCAATGGTAAGATGTATGTGTAACTTGTAACAAAATATTTCAGAAGCTATTAAAACTTCTTGTACTTGAATTCAGTTTGGACCAGATATTTTACATTTACCTGAGCCACATCATATACAATGTACTCATTATACAATAATGATGACTTTACCTTGGTTTTAATTGGTTTGCCAACTGGCACATTTAACTTGTCTTCCAATTCTTTGATGGTTCCCGGATCTGGACAAGTCATACCAATGCCCTTGCAACTGTGCTTGCCCTTTGGCAGTTTTTCAACGTATTTCGCATCTTTCAGCTCCATCATCTAAAATGCATATTTTAATATTATAAAATATCGATGGGTAACAACATAAGTTTACCTCTCCCAAAGCAACATCGCATAATAATAATAAACCTTGATTGCTCTGAGGTGATGTGCAACAATAATTAGCGGACTTTGTTACCATATCGGCAAAGTAAATGCCCTTGCCAAACATGTAACCAGTAACTGGTGCTTCCGGTGGGGCAATACGTAAACCCTGGGACAAAATACCAGGAAAATTGGTCGTACGGGAACCGTGCCATAACAACTGACGGTTGTGCATCTTCTTGAATGGTTTAAACCGTTTGTCTTCACCCTGCCGTTTAACAGTAAAAACTTCCTGAATGACCAGTTCATAGCTGTCATGAGTTGGGGCATGAGTATTCTTAAGGTATTCTTGGATAATACCAAATTCAACTGAGTCCCGCTCCAACACCCCAATTTCTGTCTTCAATTGCTCATAGTGGCCATCAACACTTGCAGTCGATGAAGATTTCATCAAATTATAAGCAATTTCTAACTCCATTAAGTTGTCCATCATATCAATTTTTTGCTGTGAATTCACAAGATTACATATATTAATGTAGGTGAAATTTTATTATCTATTACCTTTATTTGTTCATCAGTATTTAAAATTGGCAGAGCACTAACGCCTGCAGCATGTGGGACATGCGTGTAGAAACGATTTGAAGCATCAATAAACTTTTTATCGTTAGCCTTGCCAGAAATTAGGTGTTGCAATTCACTTAAAACATCATACGCCTTTTTAATTTGAGACTTGCTCAATTTGCCAAGTGGCATCTTTTCTGTATCCAGCTCAAATTCTAACAAAACTTTTTTCATATCATTAATATTAAATATCATTTTCATTAAATTCTGCACAGGAACTGGAAGATTCGAAGGAGTATCGCTTTTAATTTCAAGTTTGTCTGTTTCATCTGAATAATCAACATCAATTGGATACATTTTTCCAGGAACTTTCTCAAAATCATGTCGCATATCCCATTCGTTTCCAGTTTTTTCTTCATATAGAGATCTAAATTGTTCCTTAGCAGCAGTTAGGCTGCCCATAGGTTCCAACTTGTTTCCACCAATGGTGGTGCCAGTGCGACCCCAAGCACGGAATATCCAGAACTGGTTACCTTTATCGGACTGTAATAATTGTAATTTATAATAACTATTCTTCTGGCGCACAATATCAGTAATGCCGAGCACAACAGTGTATTTATCGTCACCGGAACAATGCACATGAGCACTATCTTCCAAGCCCGAATCGGGATCAACAGCAATTCCACCTTTCAATTTCATTGTTACTGATTTCGGTACGGACTTTGTAAAAATACTTTTCGATTTAGATTTCAAATCCCGTTTCTCTTCAACAAGACGTGACTTTGGCTAAATTAAAAAAATCCATTAATACCACAATCATAAAGGAATACGAAAATATTTACATCCGAACCCCAATCCGCAATTGATTTTTTTTCAATCAAATCAAACACGGCATCGTACTTAACATTTTCAGCCTCCTTCAGAAAATCTTCAGAGACAACATGGACATCGCATTCTTGTGCCGAGGATATCCTGCTGCCCATTCTCTCAACTTCTCCCTTGGTGGATATTATAGCCATCACATTTTCATCAATCTTGGTGATCACTTTACCACCTAAAGTAGTGATTTTCTGTTTAATTGAGTCCTTCATTTTGGAAGATATTCCCAACAGAACAAACGGCATGTTGTATAACGGCGGGCGATCGCGTTCAACTTTGGGCCTTTAAATTACTACATCATTTTCGTACAATTGTAGGTCACTGCCCATAACTTACCCTGCATCCACATCATCTTCTTCCTTTTTTTTTATTGAAGTTGTAGGCTTTACATCTTTAATAATTCGCGTTTTAATCACAGATTTATATTCTTTTAGGAATGAATGCTTATCCTTTAACTCTTTTGGAATGACAAATTTTTCTCTTTTGGGCTCTTTAATAATTTCACCACACTTGCTCCATTCTGTTAAATCGCCTTCACATTCGTACCCAAACTTTTTGAATACCAATTGCCCATTTTCACATGAAGAGCATGGTAAAAGACGACCAAACGCCATCAAATCAGCTAAACGATCTAATATCTATTTTGGTTAACAAAAATATTAAATTCTGTAGTTAAAGAGAACAATAATACTTACAGTTTCTGTACCTGCTGGAATTTCTTGATCATTGGCTTCCAACAAAACTTGCAGTTCCTTCTTGTTTAGTCTTGACTTTAATTGGTCTCTGAATTTAAAGATCAATTTAGCCTGATCTTTAAGTTTCTCATCATCCTCATTTATACCTTGCTCTTCCACTTTTGGTTTTTTAATATCTGGTTCCTCTTGTTTAATAGCTCTAATAGATGTTCAATTAGTAGAAATATTTTGCACACATGTTATACTCACTTTAGTTGTTTCTGAACATCATCCTTATCAGATTTCTTTAAACTATTATAACCGGGCAAGCAATCACCACCCGCAAAATAACCAAGTTCTGAACGCAATTTTGCGAAACAAGTTAGATGATGCCACATATCTTGACCACCATATCTTTTACCAATGTCACTTTCAAAATCTTTCTTTGAGATTCGTACCTATGATCATATTATGTTAATTGCACAACTCCTAAACGTGATTTAACTAATTTACCTCATCTTTCATTATCTTTTGTTCACAACCCCTACAGACTGCTCGAGAGGACTTGGAGTACTCAATATGAAAATCACCCAAAGATGAACCTGAAGCAGCAGCAACTCGTTTTTTGCCTTTGCCTCCCTTCGCCGGCAATACAACTGAACCAATATTTTCTATATTCATGAAAAATACAAACAATAAATTGATTTCTATAGAATATTGATTAACCTACTAATTTTCTCTCCAATCTTTTCCTGATCTTCCCAACGTAATGACTCGAAATTTTGAATATCGTCAGGGGTTTTGGGCCTTTGTTTACCAAAGAAACAAATGAAATGGTACCAGTGAGGTACCTTACCATCAAAAGATGGTGACTGCACCATTACAGCTAAGCGGAGGGTGTCCTTTTCTATGCTGGATTTGCACCCCTTACAAGAAGCTCTGCCTGTCTTGGCATATTCTGCTCTGAATGGTAAATCTGATTCCATATTGATCTATTTCGTGTACAATCAACGCGCAATTAATGGAATATACAACAATAAACACCGCAATAAACACAATCGCATGCACCGACAGTATGCATGGGATAATCGCAATTACGATAGTAGAACAACTACGAATATAATAACTCACCTGACACTATGGATAAACACTAAATACCAAACAAACACTATCCTTTGTCTTCGAAATACGGACGCCGCCCGACAAAAAAGGCGGTTAATACGGTTAATCACAGTCAAAAAACACTGAGAGGTTAGGGCTGGTTAGGAAGCATCTCGATCACCCAAAACCGGCGCTGGATTGCGCTAGACTTGTTGAGACTTGTATCGGCTGTATGTATTAGAAAATAACCGGTCCGGTCGGCGTTTGACGTTAAATCTTCACGACACTAATGACAATTGGCGGGAATTCTAGATCTACTTTTTGAATATTATCAACATATAATAAAACAGTATCATAAAATAAAGCTTTAGTGATAAAGATTCATATCGATATCGTAAAAGATAAGACAATGCTATCGACAGTATTCTCTCGTATTTTAACTAATGAACACAAACATGAAATGGGTGTGCTTGATCGTATTTCTATGTGGTTTAAATATTGCAAAAGGTAGATATCAAAATTCTTTGGGTAAATTTCAAGTATTCACAATTATATTATTTAAACAGGCCTCAAGTGTTACTCTTGCTCAGTAACAGAATTTGATGTTGATCAGAGATGTGTAACAAATCCAGAGGCTGTAGAAATCGGATCGCCAATAATAAATTGTGATAAAAAGTATTGTACCTCAACTCGCCAGGAATACATTGTACGTGCCAACGATTAGTAACCGTAATTCAACATAAGTTAATATAATTAATTATAGGATCCAAAAGGCAAAGTGGTGTCTATGTCAAGACAATGCCTAGATAAACCAACATTCCTGAATGAGGTAATTGAAGATGCAACCTACATATATTACTTCAGAGCCTGTCAAGAGGATTTGTGCAACGGTGGTACCGGTCATGATACCTCTGGAGGTAATGCAATAATTGATCAGGATACAAAAGGTGTTATATATACTGAAGGTATTGGCCCTGGTGCTGGTGCTGCAAATATACAAATGAATATATTTGTAAGCATGACAATTACGTTGATAGTATTACTTTACTGGAAAACTGTTAGCTTTTAAGTAAATAGATTGTCATAACAAACAGTAAATGCTTATTTGTACTTTGTTGTTGTTTCTTATTACACAAATTCGTTTCACATGAATAGACGAACGTTTCTTCAAGGATTTTGTGGCTTTTAACACTCAGAAAGTTCAAAGGAATTTTCAGAGTGGTTGAGCATGTTCGCATTATTGAATAATACATATTATTCTATAAAATATGTATATGTATATTAATATCAAAGTAAATTGGCGAAAAACAAACCTACCCTATATTTCTTAACAAATTTCATGCAGTGGGAGGCATGAGGACACTGCCGTGGTGGCAATTCACGTATTTTCATGGTATTGAAACATCGTGTTCCGTTGTAGATATCGTTATGGCTGGAATTATCATGAATATACCAACAACTGTAGCACTTTATTTTTGAAAATGTGTTGTGTATTAAATTGCTCATAATTAAACTAAAAATCCAAGCTGACATAAACTTCATCGTTTAACAAATTTAAATAATATGGAATCGCATTGTTTTATTTTAAATGCAATCGTTTTTGTTTCTTCGTTTAATATTTATCAGTATTTGGAAATAAAATTTAATTATTATAAATAGTTTAGGGACGTTTAAAGATTACTTCAGCAGTTGGCATGTTCTGTCCCTGCCTCGCTCGTGCGCTAACGGTTAAGTTTGGATTCAAAGCTGTTGTAGTTGTGTAGTTGTCAAGCTGCTGTTTGCTGTGTTGCTGTTCTTTATTGTTTATATAGAGTTCTGTCGGCAACTGTTAATTGTCATTTAATTATTGATTGTTTTTCTTGCCGTATTTTACATTTGGACATTTGCAACTCAAGAAATGGATTCTACACTGGTAACATTTCTAAGTAATGGCATTGACAGTTAGGTTAAAATCATATCTGTTTTAGATGAAACAATTGGATTCGCTTAATATGCATCTTGAGGAAAATCGTCTAAAAACATTCAACAATTGGAAGTTTCCTGATAATAAACCATGCAATTCACAAAAGGTATCAATGACAAATTGTGTAGTAAACATTTAGTACAATTATTCAAATACTTTCAGTTAGCTGAAGCAGGGTTTTATTATCTTGGTATGGATGATATGGTTCAATGCTTCTTATGCTTTAAAGAACTGCAAGATTGGGAAGAAGATGATGATCCATGGGTGGAACACAAATCACATTCAAAATGTTCATTTGCAAAATTAGGCCTCCCTGAAGAAAAACTGACTTTACAACAATTATTCCAGTTTAAAATAGAACAAATAGAAAACCTTCATTTACACATTGATGGATGTATAAGTCAGCACACTGATGCCATTATCAAGGAGCTACAAAGTTTAAAAAGGAAGACAACCAAAATATTGAAAAAACATAAACAGCTTTATTAAAAATAATTTCTTTTAATGTAGATATTTTGTAACTTTTTTTACCTTTTAATTAATAAAGCCAACATCACTATTTACATCAACTGGTATTTTCTCCAAAGCCAGTAATAGCGCTTTATCTAATCTTAATGCAACTTCTTGCCCCATTTTTAAACATTCTATTAAAGTTGTTGGATGTAGAGAGCCACCACCAGACTGAACAATAGTGCTAAAATTTTGTTTGGCTGTTGCAATTACTATGGTACCCCCAGCACATTGCTCTTCAGCTGCAGATGGATCAACAATACAGTTATTACCAATTTTACAAACTGTGACCTGAAATGGATTGTAATTATTATAAGCAAATATAATTTTTTTCTCATGTTTACCATAATTGGTGCATTTATAACATTAAGTTTTTCACAATCATATAACTCATCAGACACTTCAAGTTCTACTTTATTGCCATCAAGTGTTACTGATTTTATCTTTGGTATTCTTGTATCCCATAAGGCTGCCTTGACTGCTAAGGACACAGCATCAAACAAATTTCCAGCACACTCTAATATCAGTATATCAACATACAATTTCCAACATTTCCTCCCTTTCAGAATGCATAATACTGAGGTATCAAAAGCATGTATTGACTTATATGCAGCAGTTAGACAGTTGGATATTTCAGTGGCTAAATTATCACCACCTCTCCCTTCAAAATCCGGAGTAGCATTTGCAGAACTAAAACACTTACCATTATTTACAATACAATGGACATCTACTATAAACACACCAATCAACAAAGAATTCAATTTTTCCTTTACTGGGTTGCTCTGGAAATGGTACATCAAGTTCTACCTTAACAGAAACTAAAACATCTGTATTAGCAAGCCTTAATCTTGCTGAACCAAATGAAGAGGCAACTATTCCAGTTTCTAATTCCATTGGTCTGTAGTCATTATTTTCGCGGCCGTCTATTCGAAAATTCTCGTCCACACCGTGAAGAATTAAAGTTTTTTCTGCTTCACACAAAGTCATTTTGTAAGGAACATCCAAAATACTATAACTGAGCGTAATAATAATGAATAACACCGAAGAATACTTAAGTCTAACCTATAAGAAACACGCACTAGTTTGTTTATATATGCCAAGCGCACTCTCGTGGCAACACTTCAATGGTTTATTATATGATGATTTATGTTGTGGTTTATTATAACAAGTTTTTGAAATATACGAATGGCAAACTATGTGCCCAATATGATATTCTTATAAAATAGAAGGATCTCATAGGTGTGATCATTAAAACGTGATCATTAAACGTCGAAAACTTTTTTAACAGTGTTACATTTGAGAGACAATGCCGTTTTCGTTCAGAAATGGAAGGAATCAAACATACCCTTAAACATAAAACTACATTTAAATTGATAGAGATTCTCACAATATTTGTAGCATATTTAATTATGTTTAATGCAAGAATTCAAACGACAGAGGGTTGCATACAGTAAGTTCTATCAAAGTTTCATATTTCAAAACTTGAAAGTTTGATCGATGAAAGTAGACAAAACAAACAATATTTTGTCGCCCGGTGCAGTCACACTGCATATGTCACAAGCAATCGTAATATATTTCACAAGAGTTTATATCGTTTATTTATAACAATTTATTTAAAATGGCTAATGATGAAGCTGGTGAGAAGAGTGCAGTTCTGGATATGCATGCATGCATTGGTTTTGATGGCAATACAGTACATGGTTTGCGTACGCATCCAGACGGTCGTCACATAATTTATCCCACTGGAAATAAAGTTGTAATCAAGAATATGCAGACCGGCAAACATTATTTTCTCTCTGGCCACACTAATACAATATCAGCGATTGATGTATCGCGAACAGGAAAATATGTTGCTTCGGGACAAATAAATCATATCGGTTTTATGGCGGCGGTAATTCTGTGGGATTTCGAAAAGCGAGAAATGCTCGTCAAACATGAATCGCACAAAGTCCGAGTTGAAGCTGTTGTATTTTCGGCAAAGGACGAATATTTACTATCCCTTGGCGGACGAGACTGCGGATCTGTTGTTGTATGGGATATCAATCTTAAGAAACTTATTTGCAGTACGGAAGCATCCCGAGGAGCGCAAGGCGATGCGATTGTATTGTATTCGATGAATTGTCGCGACCCTTGCTTCATGACAGGCGGCGATGGCAATTTAATGGTGTGGAAGATTGATGCCGGTGCCAGATTTATCACTGGCACCAATGTCAGTTTAGGGAAACTGAAGCGAAAAGTCTTATGCATGATAGCGACGGATCGTGATGAAATCTGCTATTGTGGTACAAGTACAGGAGATGTACTCAAAATACGTTTAAATTTTCATCACGATCAAGAGATTTTGGATCACGTTAAGCAACCATCACTGTTTGGTTGCTTTACGAAATTTAGCAACAAACGGTTACCAGAAGGACGAGTTGAATTATATCAAATGGGTTAAGGATTAAGGATTAAACGCTTAGTATAATCAACATTAAAATTTATTTTTAGGAATTCGTTCGATTAATTTAACGAAACAAGGAGAAATTCTTATTGGCGCAGGTGATGGAACAATTGATCTGGTTATAGAACGACCAAAAACCCTTCATCATATGAAAAAACCGTCTAGTATTGCATATAAATTATGCAGCATTCCTGAATTCAAAGTGGTAAGTTTAATAAGTAACTTATATTAGCGTATGCTAAAGTAAAATATTTAGATACGAACAACAAATGTAAGGTCTGCGGTTACGAGTCTGGTTATCAAAAATGCTGATACACTATATGTGGGCACTCAACATTGTGAAATTTTCGAAATTGACTATAAAACGTTCGACACAAATCTAATGATTACATGTCACACGACTACGATTTATGACATTGCTTTCCCACAGTAAGTAAACAACTACAATCCCTTTATTGCACGAAAATGATCTTCATATCCTTGTAGTAATTTCTCGGATGTATTTGCAACTGCAAGTAAACACAGCATTCGTATTTGGAACACCAAAAACTGCCTTGAATTACTGCGCATTATGATGGAGAATTTCGTGTGCTCAAAAGTTATGTTCACCTATGATGGGAAAACAATTGTATCCGCGTGGAATGACGGAGTGATACGCGCCTTCACGCCTTTGACTGGACGACTTATCTTTGCTATAATGAACGCGCACAATAAGGGAGTATCCGCGTTGGCAACGTCGCGTAATGGCCGGTTTTTTATTAGCGGCGGCTGTGAGGGGCAGGTTCGTATCTGGGACGTGAAGCCGGCGAAGCAGACACTTATCTGCACACTAAAGGAACACAAGGGACCAGTTTCAACTATTCAAATCAATTGTACCGATGATGAGGCGGTGAGCGCCAGCACGGATGGCACGTGCATTATTTGGGACATTGTGCGCTTTGTGCGCCGCCAAGTTATATTCGCCAATACGCTCTTCATGACCGTAGCATATTATCCTTCGGATGTCCAAATTCTCACTGGAGGATCTGACAAGAAGATCTGCTATTGGGAGGTGCTGAACGGTATGCTTGTGCGTGAACTTGAAGGATCATCATCCGGTGCAATCAATAGTATTAGCATAAGCTCAAATGGCGTCATGTTTGCGTCTGGAAGCAATGACCAAATTGTTAAAGTGTGGAAATATTTGGAAGGTTAGCTAAATATCACATTCATATTTTTTACTTGTAATCTTCAATTATTTATTGCATATTTAGGAAACACTTCGCATATAGGACTTGGTCACTGCTCAGTTGTAACCTCAGTGAAATTTAGTCCTGATGGTAAATACCTCATAAGCACTGGTGCTGCAGGAGAAATATTTGTTTGGCTCGCACCTAAAGCGGCGCACGAAGTCGCGTCGCAGGATTTGCCTGGTACAGAGGGTGGTGCTGGTGACTCCAACGCGATGACGAAGCAACAGGACGAGCACATTTCAAGATTGAACAAATTATGCAAGTGCAAATCTAATACTTGCTGCAAACCAAAAATTCATCAGAAAGTCAGTAAAAGATCTAAGTAATTTAGAAATGTTATACGATTTTTTCAGGAAACAAATTTTATAAGACCATTTGTAATTAAAATTAAAATTGTCATTTTAAGACTGGCTGTAAAACTTTGTTGCCTTGATTCAAGTTTAAATCCGTGTGCATGCACATATATGAGTGTTTCATTTCAAGTCATTCAACGCCTACGACTTTGTCATGTTAGTGCACTTGCAGTTTGCTTGATGCCCGAAGAGGACCATCAACCGCGGTGAACGTATCCGTACCACATACCTATTAACATGTATGGACTATACAGGTATTTCTAAAATGAATACGAATGGTTTTTTTATATTTTTGTACTCAACACCGCTATGTTTTCTATATAAAGTATCGCATTACACGAGCTATTCGTAAGTAGTATTGAATTAATGCACGATTCGCAGACGTATGTATAACACAACGGTTTGTTTAATTTTACAGGAAGAAGACGAATACCTGTCTACATATACATACGTATGACGGAATTGAACGTGCCGACTGTATGAAACATGTTTGTAACCACTTGCTTGTGCACGAACAAACGTGTAGTTTAAAACACGAATAGCGTTTTCAAACGTTTAGTATCTAAGTGAACGCTGTTCGAGTAACAGTTATTATCGCACGTTTGTGGTAGCATTTGGATTTTTACTCTCTGGTTGAATAAAACTAAGTTGAGGTTTAGTTTCACTCCCAACAGCAATGCCGAATTGTCCAAAGTGTGATAAGCCTGTGTACTTTGGTATGTACGCGTTTTTTATGAATATTAATTGCTCTAATCAGTTTCGCATAAAGTTTATGGTATCATTGCGTATTAGCAGTGGTTTAATGTTGTGCATTAAATAATGACGGAACTGTTTAAATACGTATGTAAATAGCAGGTTTATACATATAATCGCTAGAAAATGCTTAGATAACAACAAGTAAATATGATATATGTGTTGAATTGTAAATAGTGTTACCTATCAATTGAAATATTTTTACTGAAAACATCTACACAGCGTCTGGTGCTAGAGAGACTGGAATTTTGTAGACAATCCTGACTGCTATGCTTTACAGGACGGAATAACTGGAGCACGTGATAATGGCACAAAGGGCTCATGTGCCCATTGTATCCATTTACGACATGCGCGTATAACTATGGCTCCTTTCACTTAGACAGCTTTTTGCAAAAATCTCGTTTTTGTTTTTTGCTTAATTATCCTGCCAGCCTACGTCCCATGCATTCGCGCACACACATGTGTTATTTATTCTCTTTTGGCGCTTTTTCGTTCACTCCAAGTTGATGCACTAAGGCGTTAACGAAACACCATCCACAATGCGCGCAATTTTTTACTCTTTTTCATCACGCTGCACTCCAGCAAAGAGGGCAATTTCACTAATGGTTTTAATATTTGCAACAATGCAAATGCAGGTACTCCAAGTGCGTCTTTTAATGACTCTGTATATGAGAAGTACTTAAATAATAAATTAGTGGAATTTTTATGCAGCAAACATCGATGAGTTCATCATTTGAGTACCAATGACTCATTACTTGTCTCGTTACGATATGATGTAATTCGGATGCTGTCATATGAATTTTTTGCGGCCGTGTTTAAACTTTCTACACACAAATGACTAACACCTATTTATACGAGTGTTTGCATTAATTACAGCCGAACGCAAAGTATCCTTGGGTAAAGACTGGCATTCAGGATGCCTGAGATGCGAGAAGTGCAATAAGACTTTAACGCCCGGTTCGCATGCGGAGCATGATGGCAAGCCATATTGCAATAATCCTTGCTATTCAGCATTATTTGGGCCTGGAGGTAAAACAATCACCAAACCTGTAATCACTGATGCAATATAATATTCTGTTTTAGGCTTTGGACGTGGTGGAGCTGAAAGTTACGTTTACAAAAAGTAAATTTTAACACCGATAAAGTATTATAACAAATATTGACATATAGCAAAATCATCGAAAGGATGTACGTTTAATTTACATTATAATGATATGTATTTTCAGTTTTTACAAATAAAATATATAAATAAAAGCATTAATCGACATGAAGAAATCAATTTTCATATTCAATATGCTTCCCTTTTGCTCATCTGAGAAACTAAAACCAGAAGTCTATCTACTATGCAAATGCATCATCGACGAAGGAAGAAGCAGATTGCGTGACTTATTTGCATATAATTACAACAATTGACTACGATTTAAATACCATAATCATGCGCGGTTAGAAGCGCTATTGAGTTATTGAGTAGGCAATAAGGTGCTCCTTAAATTTTTGTTTTCAATTACGTGCATGCATTATATTGAATTCCTATTTGAGTCGAACATTATACATTTAAATGTGTGCATAAATTTCATGCCGATATCACGCACGAACAAGTGCCTTCTGGTATTAATTACGTTGGCGTAATTATAGTAATTATTTAATGATGAATTGCATAATGGGCGTTGCGAGTTGAACGTATTAATCTACGCATAGGCAATCATCGTGCTAGTAATTAATCGGAACTAATCTTGCTTTGGTTGTTGCAGTAATATAAATCCATTAAAATTCATTCAAATTGGAGGCAACTCCTATGCCTTGCTCCGACTGCGAGAAGATGGCGCAGTAATACTGAATCCTGAAACACAGGAAATAAACTGCTCTAAACGAGTCAACCTAACAATACGTTGACACTTGAAACAAATAATTACATAATTTGTGAGCATGTAGGATTAATGCTATTGAGTTATTTAATTATTAAATTTATTCATCGCTAATTTTTTCAACTTTGTTAGATTAACAAATTCCAGTTAATAACATAGAACGTGCACGAAACTACTGCGTTCCTCATCGGTTCTGAGTATTGTTGAAATAAGCGTTTCATTTGTATAATTTATAACCTGTTCAATGCGTGCAAAGGCAACAACAACATCCGATGATGCATTATCATCATTCACGAGACTGCAGCCCCGGCTTAATGCCGTTCGTGCGCATCTTAATGATGCTGAACATGGGTAGTTTACGCATACATAACTACCATAAGCCTACTGAATTTACGTCGCAACAAGCACGTTGAATGCCCTTCATTTGTTTATTTTTATTTCGCTCAGTCGATAATACATTACACATTGCCAACGTACAGAAGACTGGTGGATTCAGAAGTAACTTTCGTATGAATAAAAAGTAACGTTTTTTATTTGTTGATTCGCTGGCCCATGTGCTTAACACACTTTGGATAATTCGGTCCTGCAAAGGTGGACACTTTTGAGCAAACAATCCACACTTCCATTTAGTCGGCAATAGGCAAATCAACAAATAAGCATAGATAATAAATATGAAAATTTGACAAGTGGACCAAGATGAAATTCATAAAACGTTATGTTCTTAAGCACGTTGCTTTGCGGCCGTGTGTGCGAGGACGAACGAGCAGAGCGTGCGCAGGCTGCGCTCGTCGATCGTGCGCCGAGATGACTTAACAAGATACGGCGGGTGGAATTCCTCAAGATACGGCATCCTTCTTCAGCTGGCGCGCTTCGGCGGGCGATCGCCGTCTCAACCTCATTATCTCACCTCGTCTGCTCATTCAGTAAGCGAACGTACGCAGCATTTCATCTCATCGGTGGAAATTGGTGGCGAGCGTGCGAGCAACGCAACAGCAGCATCAGCAGCAGACACAAACAGGCCACGAAGAGAACCACGATGCGTCGTGCGCGTCCAAACAAGACTTCGTATACGTAAATGAAGCGTGCAGTGATGCACTCGCGCATTGACCGAAACCAAATGGGTCCAACTCATCTTCCACACTCGGACATTCAAAGCCAACGCCATGCGTGTGCGTTTAATCCGTAAAAACATAAAATATTCGCAATTTGTTGATTCTTGAACGTTGATTTGTTTGTTGCTTTCATCACTCATGTTGACTATTCATAACATGAAGGTGGAGAAGGTGAAATGGAGTGCGTCAGGGACATGAATCATGCAGTAATAATACTTAAGTCAGTTGTGCACGGACGAGCCTGCGCTTTCCATGGAAGTAGAGATGCACTTGCTGCCTGCACGTCGCGCAGTCGAAGGCATGTGCTTTGTTTGGAGATGATTTGTTTGGGAAGGCACCCCATGCAAACATATAATGGCGTGTAAATGGGGGTGGGCCCTTCCTAGAAGCGGACCTTGCTGTTGCTCATGGCTGGTGGTTCGTTGCGCTTGAACGCGCATGGTACTGCTGCTGCTGCTACCATGCGATGCACTTGTCCCTCTTGCTGGGTCCAAGTGCACACGAAGAGAGGGACTCGTCTCGTTGCATTCAGGTTTGACATTCACCAGATTGTATAAGTTATGTACGTATGTATGCGCTCAGTCGCCCGCATGTTTCTCGGTAATCCGAAAAGTTGTAATAGCGCTAATAGGGAGAACGACACGCACTTTTGTTGAATTCAATTTCGACCTGACACGGATTTACCGACTCGAAATGCACCTAACCGCAGAGTCGCCGTGTTAGCCACCGTGCGTGAATTGAAAAAGCGGAAATGCGCATTAACAGGAGCCGCATGTGCGAATTGCATAAGATATTATGATGATGATGATGATGTGCAGCGTGTGTAGGGTTTTTAACTTTTTATTAGTAGTGGGAGTCGCGCCGCTTTTAACATGTCGGGCTGGAAGATGATAATAATTGGTGCACTAGACGCTACCGCGGTAGTTGTAATAGCAGCCCGAGTGTGCTACATATCGCGGCGCGGCGGCTGTGGAAGAGAATTAATCAGGAAACCGTCAGCCGACACTCGCATTGTCAGCACGCTGGATGCGCAGATATGCATGCAGGAGCAAAACGCGGGCGACAGCCGCGGCCGATATTAAATGCATGGTGCTTTATGAGATGCGGTGCACATGCACAGGCACACGAGACACCCACCAAGCACGCCAGCAGGAGCAGCAAGCAGGCGCATGGGATGCGAGTCGGAGGAGACAGCAACAACGAGAAAGATTCATTATTATACGCGAGCCAGCATCGCATCGCTGATGAACTCGCGTGCGGACGAGGCATTCGCTCGCGCGCGCTGAGCCGGTCTCGACGCGCAAAGGCAAAGGAGCGGTGTTTCCTTGTTGCCCGCGCGCGCGCCGCTTGCCGCCTCAGATCGCGCGGCCGCTCAATGAGGTGCTCCTGCAATGCAATAGCGTCGGTGTCGGCGTGAGGCAGGAGTCGGCGATAGTCGTGCGCAGTCGTCCTGGCTGCCATTGCTGCGAGCCGCCTCGGCAGATCAAAAAAGCGGGCGGTGATTGGTCGGCGCCGACAAGGGAGCACGCCGCACAAGTACGG
Organism: Anaulacaspis nigra; assembly: GCA_030264675.1. Taxonomy (NCBI): domain Eukaryota; kingdom Metazoa; phylum Arthropoda; class Insecta; order Coleoptera; family Staphylinidae; genus Anaulacaspis; species Anaulacaspis nigra. The sequence continues at coordinate 52,168 of JARJDV010012356.1, forward strand.
CGCGGCCAGCGTTTACGGTGTGCCGCTTCACGGAGAGCGCCTCACTGGTAGTCCTCGTCGAGTTTGTTGTTGGCGCAGGCAGCTCAGCACTCACTGCGTTTGCCGATCGACGACTCGGCTCTCTCCTAACAGCGCAAGCAGCACACACTCGCCGCGAGTTGTATGTGCCATATCCTTCGTACCTCATCCGTCGGAGACGTTGCGCGGCCGGTGCGCACCTTGTGCGCTTATCTTATCCTCTTCGGGGTTAACTCACGTACAACGAATAAGAAACACTTTCGGGGACTATTGCGAGTTGCGAGTGCGGTGTGGTGGACGTTTCGTCACGCATGTGGGAGTCAAATTGTTGGTACCACCGTTTTTTATTCTGGTAACCAAGCAACAACGACCTGCTGAGAGCAAACAAACATCCATAACAACAACAACTACAACAACCATCACGCAAGACAGGATATTATTTGTTATTGTTGCATTGATAGTGAGAAACGCGCGCATCGCCGGGGACCAGCACGTGCTTCGCATAATTGGAGGTATCGTCTTGGCATCGCGCTAATGCCGCCGCTGATCATGGATTGCCAACGGTGTTGTGGTGCTCGTGTTGTGCGTGCTGCTGTTGCTGCGACGACAACGTTGTGGTGAATGCGCCGGCAGCTGTTGCAGCATGTAGCGAAAGCTGTAATGCAGCGTCGTTAGGTGAACCATGCCACACGTCTCGTCCAGTGGCGGAGATGATCTCGGCAGCACCGATGAGGTTAAGGTGTTCAAGGACGAGGGCGACGGAGAGGACGAGAAGAGGTCCTCGGAGAACCTCACTGAAGAGAAGAGCAGCCTCATCGACCTTACCGAGTCGGAGGTACAACAACGAATTGTCATTTTAGCATCAATAATCCATTCAACCATCCATCCATCCATCAATTCCGAGCCATTATTTGTTTGTAATTAGTATCATCACCACATTGCATTGCATACACTCGGTAATTGCGCGCGTCGCGAGAGAAAGAAGACAATGCCATCCGGCGCGCCATCAAATTGCAGGATTATCGCGTCGAGGAAATATGCGCATTCTTTGCATTCGTTATAGATGCACGAGCGTCGCATTGACAACGACTAGAAGAATTCTTCAAATGCACGAATGCATTGTTGTTCTTCGCCGAGTGTTTGAAGAGCGCGCCGAGTAAATGCCCGTTTAGTGACAATGGAGCGTGCCTCCGCATAGTACAATTTCGTTAGCAACGTGCGCGCTTTTCTTTCATTCCGCTTTCCTCGCCGTGATAGTTTGTTATACATACTCCATTATGGCATTCACGGTTAATAATCGAGCTCGCAAGTGCGCGCACTCGCGTGTTATTTATTTGTACGCATGCATGTAATTGGGTATAAATAATGAACGTTGCATATTTTAACAACTCGGCGGCTGCAATGCGTTTTGCTCGCGGTGGGGACCACGCCTTTTGCGATCATTAAGTGCGCCGGTGTTGATTTGATTAATTCTTATCACATTTCATATGCTCAACGCGCTCTCTTTCCCAGCATTGCCGCTTGCAATTATTCACTCACAGCCAATAACACTGCACGCAGTATAACATTTCCTGTATGGTAGACAATTTTGTACTAATTTCGAATCCATGTTATTTGCAGGAAAAGTCTGGAGGAAATTACACAACCAACAAAAATGCTGCACGACCAGATCACAGTCCGGTCTTTAGTAAGTAACATTTTCAATTATTCGCAGTAACGACTCATGAGAATAGCAAATAACCGAAATGTGATTTGGCCTGGCGAGGACCGATTAGAAACGTTGTTTAGTCAGATTAGCTATTTGTTTATTGAGAATTGTATGCTTCACATCAGCCGACGGTAAACATGCGATTAGTATGAGTGCGCTTCCTTCAATTTCACATATGATTTCTGCATTCCATGTTAGTTGTAATTTTACGCGCGTATGCAGACGCTGGGCAAATTGCTAAAGCCATGTTCAAGTCAGTTGATCAGTTGTTAAGCAGGACGATGCAACCGGCTATTATGAAATCACGTTGAAAAACTAGCGAAGCACCTGCTCGCGCGCACTTGCTACGACTACCCATTTTCGTGTTGTTATACGGGGTGTTCAACCGCACCACGTGCATAAATGCGTTTCAGATCAACACCTTTGTGAGTAACGAGAAGAAGAATACGGTTGAAAAAGGTATAATTAATATTTAAGGTTGAAAACGACCAAAAGGCAATTTGTGCGTTTTTTAATAGGATTTCATCTTTAGCGCGCGCGTGCATTCTCTCTCTTGTGCTTCGGAAATAAATTAGTGGTCTTTAAGTAGTAAGTAGGCTTAGAAAATCCTAAATGCTTTTTGACGAATGGCATTTCTCTATTTTTCCTCTCCATCATATTTTAACGCGCGGTGTCCGTCCGTCCGTTTATTTGCTTATGAGCTTGCTAATTGCATTTTTGGCAAACGCGCATTTCTTTGCCGCGGTCGCAGCAGCATCCATCGGCAGCAGGAGCAGCTGGTCGTGGAGGAGTGTTAAACTGCAACACATATTTAGTTTTCGCTTGTTTTATTGTTGCGCTGCTTGTGGGAGAGCGTCGAGGAGCATAAGAAAAAGAAGCTCAGCAGCATGCTTAAGAGATAAGTATTTGTGCATCGGGCAGGCAGGCAGGCACCTCATCGTTCGTTGAACGAGCGAACGCAGTAGGAAGAGCACTCGCGCTCGCGCGCGCGCGCGTCAGGTATATAAATTCTTGACCGTTGTAAAAACGTATCGCGTCCAATAAATTATGTTTTATAACAACTGTAAGCCTGGTTTGTCAGTCGTCGTTGTTGTTGTTGTTGTTGTTGCGCCCGTTCTCATCTGCATCTCATGCGTGCATAAATACGAGATAGAGATGGACGACGCGGACGAAGAAGTGCGTTTTTCCGTGCTTGTGTTGTGCCAGGTATGTTATGTATACGCATGACAAACACAACATTTCCAAATTGAATATTTCGATTGCGCGTAAACGCGATGAAAATTTACGAATTTTTTTTTGCGAAATTGGATAAGCGCAAAAGGCGCTCATTTCGCATACATAAAATGTGCCATATTTAGGCGCAATTTTAATGAGATATGATGGAAAAGTGGCTTTAAATTTTATAGCGTTTTTGTTGCAAGTGCAATTTAACGAGGCGCACTGTTTTATTGCATACATTCACAGATTTTTGCGCATGGCTTGAATTTGCGTTAGATGCGCGCACTGCATCGCGTATACACGCACGCACACGGAGAGCGGAATAATCAAGTCAACTTGTTTGGTGTGTTATCATTATATTCACATTATGAGCGACTGAGCGAACGCGCGCGCGCGCACTGATAAAAACGCCATCATCTAATATAACATAGCGCACAGGCCGTCTTTATGTGTAGCAAAATTGAGAGGAGTATATATTACGATAGGACATTGTGTACATTCAGCTATAAAACACATGCGCGCACGTTACGATGATATTTCAAATACAGACGCGAGTGTTATCATCGCCCAATGTAACATAAGTGGGAACACACACGATCATACTTGAAATAACATTTTGATGATCAACAACATGTCTGTAATATGCATGACACTGTACACTTTTCAGTGTTATGATCCCTCGCCCATTCAACAAAAATGCCGAAGAGCGAGGAAGAATGTACTTTGACAGATTGAGTATAGATAGTGATTTATGACAAAGAGGAAAACCCTTTTTTCCGAAAGGGCGGCTTATCTCTGACTCGGGTAGTGACTTTTACTTGGAATAGGAAAGTTGAAATCTGCTTATACCACCTTAAATATTTTGCCCGTGAGCAATTGCGCTATTAGTGTTACTTCAACTTACGCTAAACTGACCGAGTGCGGTATTGAGCCATTCGCATTGGCGTCGTTGCTGATGAGAAGAGAGAGATTCGTTGCAGATGTCAACTCAAATGGTGCAATCGACGTGGAATGCGAATGTAGGTAAAGTGCATGCGTCGCCGGTTGTCTTTTGTGCAAACAGCAGCAGTACAAGAGACAGGTACCTCACTCACTATTTAGTAAACTATGTTAAGCTTGGTGCGCGCGCGTAATAGCTCTGACGTTTTTGTTGTGTACGCTATGGGGCGATCGCTGAGGGGCCTCCCATCGGCTTAGTTTCCATTGATGCAAAATTAGCTGGAAAAACCAGTATGATGTGATGCTGCTTACTTGCTGGCTGTCTGTATTATTAACAAGCGCACAATCTCGCTCCTTTATTCACTAGGTACAAATATTTTCCTACTTAAGAGACAGAGAGTTGGCTTTTAATTGTTATGGTTACTTCGAATTTGCCGCTTGTTCCATGTTTTTACCTTCATTTTCTTTTCGCGTTTGCCAGCGTAAACTTTTATAATGAGAAGAGGAATACAATTAGAACTACAGTAAGTTTAGCTATATCGCTGGTCCACAGAATTGATCATTTCGTTAGGTGCACTGTATATAAAATTAATTTTTTCGCAAAAAAAGAAAACAAAAAACATTTGAATTGTATATCCAAAACAAATTTGATTAAAACAAATTTGATTACACACACAATTTACGTGAACAAAGAGTGCAACGAATTACGTCTACGCATATAAATTACGTACACGCTTGTATTCCACACACGGGTTGTTGGTTGTGTGCTGTGGTGTGTGCATAAGAATAAATGCGCGCTTAAACTTGAGATTGCATATTTCGTGGTCGTGTACACATACCTACCTACTACGTATGCGTACGTATGGACGGCGGATCGAGCATCGACACTTGGGCAATATATGCGTGAGAAGAAAACCGCCAATTACATTATATATTTAGCCATTGACGAGTCTTTAAATATAGGTACGAAGGCTACGGTTAACAACGTGCCGAGACGCGTCGACGCAAAGCTGCCCTCCAGCGTGTGCGCTCGAGAAAGCGAGACGAAGGCCCAGTCCTCGTCGTCGTCAGATATGATTTTCACATTTTCCTTATTACTTTATTGCTTTATTGACAATATCCGGAGCTGGTCTACAGTGTCAATAAGCGCGCATTAAAATCGTATCGAAAACGTTTGCAATTGCCGCACATATACGCATGCGTGAGTATGCGCGCGCGCGCGCGCACTTCCTAGCTCAGCTGTGTTGTGTTGTGCATTTTCCAATTTAATCCTGGGGGCAAAAACGCTCGGCGTAATTTTGTAATTTTCAAGTTTACGACTTCAAAATACGAAACGAAGAAATGGCGCTCTCTGTTTCCGTTCGGCATGCGTTTTGCGTCCTTCTTCAGCGCCCCCCAATGGAACCGCGTGCGCGCGCGCTAGCCGCTTGATGGTGTATTATGGTAGCTGGAAGATGAACATGAACATAACGAATGAGTTAAGAATAAGTTAAGAAAAACCAGACGCGCACGGACATAAACTCGGCGACTCGTGTGCGCTTATTGCGTATGTATGCATGTATATGATGCATGCAGGATGCAGGCGCGCGCGCACATACATGAGCATATAAGTTACTAGTAAACGAAGCGAACGGGTTAAACACCGACCACGTCCACGTTCGTATGGAGCGCGCAAAACGAATACGAAGAGGGCATGAAACGTGCTCGTATGGAGTCGCAGTGCGCGCAAAATGTAAAATGCTAAATTTGAAAACTGAAATGAGTCAGTTTAATGTCACAAAAGAAAAAACGCGCGCGCTTAATTGCTATTCGTCCATATGATATAATATGATGTAATGCGAAAGAAAGTGCAAGCGTGTTGTCTGCGCGTTTTTCAGCTCTCGTCGGAGTCGTCGTCGTCGTCCAGTCGATGAGAATGTGTATCTTACACGCGCACGCTGCTTAGTAACTTGAATGTGTGTTGAGAACGCGCGAGCGCGCCGCGTACAAATAGAGAACATCGTCGAATTACGTGTACTACAAGACGAATTAGTTGTTTAGTAGTTTTAAACTGGTGCCTGCGAAAGCGCGCTATGCAATTAGACGCATCAGGCGAGCGCGCCAACTAACTATGCATTTAACCTGAGCACGTTTTCCTACTTGACTAATGCTCATTCTTGCTCAACTTTATGCCTAATATTTTACAACTGCCAATTGTTTCAAATCATTTTCGAATTCTTTTGAACTTCTGGTGGTGAGCGGCGGATCCAAGTTCAAGAAATGTCGCGAATTTTACTTTCATTACGCACATTGCAATCGTACTTAGTCTGAGTTGCGCGCACGCTCGCTGTGCTTATTGAAAGCCGCATTCTGAAAATGCATTCATCTATGCGCGCTTTGTGTGCGCTCATGTTTGACTTGACGTTGTTGTTGCTGCTGCTGCAACCGCGCAGGAGAGCGAAGGACTCTTCGGCGAGTGCGCGGACGCGACGTGCCGCTTGAAGGTCGTCTCTTGGTGCGCGCCGTTGCACCGCGTTACAGTACTGGTACCTCTTTAAGCAAACTGAATAAGTATACCACTACTACCTTCTTCTTGCTTCTTCGTCCTGCTTTTTTTTGTCTTGGCGTCGTTCACTGGGACTGTGGGTCGACCCCCGCCTTCCACTTGACCCCTTGTCCTCATCCGCGGATTTTTAACTTATTGGGTGTATTCACAAACCAACACCATGTTGAGTAATATAAATTTTCTGAAGTTTTTCAATAATCTCAATGCACAGAAAACGAATAGTGGGAATCGTAGATGCGTGTCGATGATCATAACACGATGGTCAATGAAGTAGAAGCAGGTCTAGCAACAATAATACATTGTATAATTCAGGAAACTTGTAGTGCGTCGCATGGCAAGGATGAGTTAAAAAAAGGAATGGAACTTAAAAAAGCTACGAGCGGGTCGAGAAAGAGACGGAAACGTTTTTCTTGACTGGCTGGTTGAGTAGAAGTTGTGAAGCTTCATCGCATGCTTCATTCATTATAAACGTATTATTATCACGCTATTATATATGAAACAACCATCAATCGCGCTTCTTCATGGCTGGCTGGCTTAATGCGTACGTATTCGACAAAATTCTCAAATTTTCGGCCAAACGAAATAAAACAAAGATTTTATTATCAGTTATTGAATGGAGTCAATTGCGCTATAAACACGAAATTTTTATGCGCGTAATAAAAAAGTTGTTTGTTTTTAATAGCGTGGAATTACCATTAAAGCGCAAAAGTAAAATGAAGAGAGTGCAACTCGTTTGGCCTGTCAATGCGAGGAATATTTTAATTATATCAATTAATTAATCACTTCAAATGAATTTCACGCGCATATAGAGACAATACGTTATTTCATGTCCGAAATAATGAAATTCAATTTACGTTTGTTGCATTGCTGGTATTTGCTACGCTTAACATTTGAATAATAATAATTTTTCATCGAATCGCGCCGGTGAAATAATAACAAGCATTAAATAATGTTACACATTGTACGACTGCATTATAATAACGTATTAATTAAGTTCATTTTGGCAAATATCATCAATCGATGATGTTTAAAATGAAATTTAAAGCAATAACACAAAGGCCAATCAGGCAGTGCTTTAGCGCACGTTCGTCGACTGCCTATATTTATTTATTTTCCGCTCGTTGTTACATGCATCATAAATATATTTTGTTATTGGGCATCGGACCAAAATCATGCCGTGTCGTATGCACACAACCTGCAAACATATACGGATTTCGATTTGTATATTATTGATGTTTCACTTGATTTGAGAGCGTTTTTTATACCTATATGTACATACACGCATTATGAACAAATTAATAATGGTTGGTGTGCGTGCGTGCGCGGGTGTTGAGCATGTGCGAAATGTGCAACGGCAGCCGCACGCGTAGCGCGCAATTTAATTTAAAATAAATTGAACTTTTAATAACTTACATAATGACGGTTTATTGTTTCACGCGTCAGTTAATTACCTCGCTTATGGTTCGGGCATATTTTGTATTTTTCACTTGCAAGCAAGCGAGCTATTGACATTGCTATTGACTTTATAGTCGTTCGCATACTAAAAACTTTTATTTATGACTACACGTTGTGCATTTATAATTACTCGTATGTCTGTTATTATAATTGGACAAATGCTATTATCACTATAATTATAACCAATGTTCTAACGCATTGCGAGGCTGTATTAGCGGTCTATGGCACTATTTCTAAATGCAAATTATCACAAAAAAAAACATCTTTTCAAGTACCTAATCAATGTACTCAGCGGTTGCTGTTCCCTACTCATTAGTGAGATGGCTTTTTATATGAAATTAGAATTTATTGGTTAGAAAGGTTAGCGAGGTTGGTAATGATTTCATTTACTTTGCAAATCTCCAACAAGTTTAAACAAGTGCGTTCGGTTTTTAAAGTGTAAACAAACAATACTGGCATGTAGCAGGTAAAATTGCAGTGCTTGCTTTAGGCACACATGTTCACTTTAGTTATTGCAAATAAAATAAAATAAAAAAGTAATTAGCAAGAATTAACATTATCAATTGGTGATAAACTGGTTTCCCGGAATTAGCCTATCTATGAAGTGCATTGCGCAAATCGTAAGTTTCGTCTATATCCGAGACAAAACAGCTATATCGACATATTTGAGGTTAGGTTTAAGACTTCGGCATATCAAGAATACTAAATATATTATGAGAATTAGTACATAGGAATTAAATTGAGTACAGTGTGTGCATTTTAAGCAAACGTACATATTGAGTACCTAATACACATATCAAATAACTAGTGCATCATTTGACTAACATTGCTTATATGATGATAGACATAAACATGTAGCAAACACACATTCGGTATGCGTGCGGTGTTATTAAACTGAATTTAAGTTTGAGAGTTGGGTTGAGTCGGTTTGAATGAATGAAACATTCATATTGCATGCGATCATCGCTCTCGTAATCGGTAATGACAAATAATCAAGTGATACGTACTCATTGCTTGCGTGAAACGTGTGTCTGTGCATTACACGATGCACAGCCTTTAGCTTGCTTTCTTTCGTGTGATTGCTCGGTGAGAAGCAGTGCAGTGTAACTCTCCTTCTTGCATTGGCATACATAAAAGGAGTGTTAGTTAATAATCCAAATATCCGTTCGTGTGCTATATCTCATGTCACATGACCGAATAAAAATAAAGCGAAATTAGTTTTGCACTTGCTAATAAAAACATTTTAGCGACACTTCCACGAAGTCTGAATTACAATAAATAAGCAAACGACATGAATTAGTAGCCACACGATTTACAAGTGACATTCTTGCTCGGATTGTTACTCGATCATGAGCATACACGCTCACATCGACACGGCACACGTGTATGAGGAAACTAAATAAGCTGTAATTTATGAAGTAATTCATTGAATGCAGCTGAAGCAATAAAGCAAAACACAGTCAGGCGAAAACAAAAGCCATTTGTACGTTTATTTCACTAATGATGTATGTGATTACAGGCAAGGTGGAGCCGAGTGCCCACACCTCAACATTCAACATGGGCTACCTCGTATCTCCTTACGGCTACGCCAACGGGACAGGACCCATCCCCGTCTCAATGGTGAGTCGTACGATTTTGATTAGTTATTTAGCTATAAGCATATCATATCATCGATTCGCGCGCGCGCGAGAGTGGAGAAAAAGGTGATGGCGTTGACTCTTTTTTGAAAAGCATGTACATAATCATTATGCGCGCCCGCTGCTCGCTCGCTTATTCCTAAGGCGTGAGATTCGTAGCGGCTTATTAGCAGACACCACTCGCTCTTGCACGACGCGGTTACGAGAGGGCCACTCGGCGGTGCGAGAGCCACCACCAAGAAGTCAACTGCCATGTACGGATATATGCAAAGCAACGATATAGTGTAGTCGCCAGCGTCCTTTGTTGCTGCATATGTATGAATTCGATTTGCATGTATACGTAGCGCGGCGGAAAGTGTTTCTTCGTTGCATTGGCGCACTTGAACGCGGCGCGCGTCTTTAGTTAGCCGTGATGCACGTTCGCATTGCGGTTACCATCATCATACAGTGCGCAAATGCGCTCGTACTTTATGGATGGATGCTGCACGTACGGCAGCAGGAGCAGGAGCGGCAGCAGCAAGCACTGCTTAGACCTCTTACGCTCTGGAGTCGTCCACTTAAGCATTGCGTACGTTACTTATACGTCGGTTACAATGTTCCTCTGTTTCGCGCACACGCACACAGCCGCGTGCATCAACGACATTGACAAGCTTATTTGTTTGTTGATTTGTCGTTTCAATTTATAACTAATATGAGATGCGATGATATTCATTCAAGTGAAATAAGCAATCAAATCATTTAGCATGTCATATTGTAAACTGGATACGAGTTTATGACTTTATGATGGTCGCATTTAAATTGCCGGAATATTTGATTCGGGCGCGAGTCATTTGGCGAAAGTTTTAGCTGAAGGGCTGATTGCGATTTAAGTAATGGACTCCTCGCTGATTTTTTGCTGTCTCATCACGCATTTTATGCAAGAGGGGGCGGTTATTTCTTTGACTGATCGCCTCGACCTGTCTCCTCTCTTTTCTCTCATTCTTCTTCTCGCCACAATATCAGATGGCACCAACGAGACGTGAGGCGAGCAGCAAACGAAAGGAACAATCGTGCGGTTATGGGCGAGCAAGGAGTGAGGTCAACGTCCAAGAAATTGACTTGCCTAAATCAGGTGCTGAATCCACTTCTTCTTCTTCTTCTCTTCTTCTGCGTCTTCTTTCTTCGGATGCATCCAGAATGGATGAGGCACCAACCACCATTTTAAATTGGATTTTAAACACTTGCTTTTTCAATCTCTTCGCGCGCGCGAGTGCGAATAAAAAGGAAAAGGCGCGATTACGAATGCATTTTTAAAATGACTTTTCATGCGTGCATGCGAGAAATTTACATATCAGTCGATGAAGAAGGCGCTGATTAGACGCGCGCAGATGGATTGTTAGACGCGGGATGGGTTGGCGGGAGAGTTGATCTCAAGTACGCACTCGTACTTGTGCGGTTAATGATAGCGAGTCAGCATTAACGCCGCTACCGCGACGCGCGTTCTTTCGCGCTCCTCGCCGGCAAACACCACCACACCGCACCATACCACGTCTTCGTGCTGCATATGCATCGAGTGTGCAAGTGCACACACGTCGCATCGTGGCGCGCATTTCAACAAAGTGTGGGCACACACAATGCACACTCCTCGCTCGCGCTCTCGCTAACTAACTGGCTAGCTGGCTGCATCGAAGACTGGAAGCTCATTGCTTACATGCGTGCATGCATGTGTGTACTACGGGTCCCAGTCGGGCGACCTAGCAAGGAAAGGAAACCAATTCGTGATAAGTTATGTCGGCTTATGTTTTCAAGCTGCTTAGTAAAAGACGCATGGCAAACCGGCATCGAACAGCTCGCGCACTGCAACCCAACGCACAATAATACTGCCCGAATGCCAGCGCGCGTATTGTTCCATCATACATTATGCGTATTTGAATTCATCAATTTATAAATAATACCTGTGAAATTAATTGAACGCAACGGATGTGTGTGCGCGCGCGCGCCTTTTTTCTTCATCTCTCATCCGCGCCTCACATTACCGGATGACGCTGTGGGCCTACTCCACCTTTTGAGTGACATGCATTTAACGAAAATAGCACCATGAGAAGCAAACAAGTGCTTTACGACGATGCAACGCGGCTGAAAAGACGTATATTACTTAAACCTACATACGCGTAAGTACGGTACGTACGCGCGATGGACCTGTGCGTGTACAAAGAGGGAAGAACGATGAAGAAGAAGGCTTAAAATTCAGTCGCGGCGTGCGCGCGTCAAGTCGAAAATTTCAAAAACTGGTTGTGTAAATTAATTTCGGGGCGAGAGACCAACGATGACGTTAACGATGCTGCGCGCTTACTTGCGTCGCATGCATCACGTGGCGCTCATTTCTCGGCGAGCGGTAATCAATGTGAAATTGAATTTCAACCCATTTCAATGACGTGAAAGGGCAAAATCTCATTAAAGGGCAGCCGCGCAACTATGTGGGTGGGAGTGTGAAATAATTTCGAAAAGTTGCCGAGAAAAATTCATTAATTTCAGTCGTCAATTTACGAACGGCTGTGGTTAGAAACAATGCAGAAAGTGTGAGTCTAAATCAAATATGTTAACGCAGCATGAAACGCACATGGAGCCAAAGTCGGGTAGGACTGTGCGCATTCAATTGTGCCTGTGGCTCCATGCATCCGAATGCATCTTGTTGCTGTTGCTGCCGCTGAAACTCTCATGCGCGCTCTGAAGTTTAATGTGCGCGCGAGCTTTTTAAGCAAGCACGTTCAGCGAGCGCGCGCGCGCTCACACACGGCACACAGGCCGGGCACTGTTTTATATCCGAGTAGCATGTGAACGGACGAAGCAGCACGCTGTTAAACTGGTTGGGTTCTGGTGAATTATTAACGAAAATATAAGAATTATATGCGGTGACGACGTCGTTAATTTATATAAATAGAGAAGCGTGCGCGCGAGCCGCAACTCCAAGAGCGCAAGACGAATTGGTATAAACATTTTGAGCGAAGAATGGAATTGAAATCAAATTGGAAGTACTAACGAGAAAATTGTATTTATATTTACGTCCACACTTTCCGAATACGTCAAACTAAGTTTGAGAAGTTTGTGATTATGTCGCGCATCGGAAAGATGCGTACTCATTTCGTGTATACGAAGTTCACGGCCGCCGATCTGGATGTTGTGTGTACAATGCAATATTCAATCATCGAATCTCGAACTCTGTGTCGGTTCACGATTTGATTGTGTGTTGTATGTGTGCGCGCGCGCGCGCATATTGTGTTGTTGAAGGCTGCTTACTTATTATACAATTCAACATTACGGCGTGCGCGCTCTCTCCGCGAACGCAATAGGAAAAATCCATACACGCGGATATAAACTGCAGTACAAGGATCTTGTACTGTGCAGGCAGCAGTCTGGACGGAATGGTACTGAATCACGATGGCAATAAATGCTTCGGTCTTGAACTTCAAACGCCCAGAGAGAGAGAATGAGAAGGGAATGAACATTGTCTGTCTCAGTGCGCGCACGTTGTGTCCGAGAAAACATTGCGTCCTCTCTCGCAGGAGAGTTTTCAGAGAGCAGCAGCAGCAACGTACAAAATGAATGAAAGTGTATATAAGGCAATAGGCATGCTTGATGATGATGGATGTGTGGTGCATGGTCTCCACATTTTGCTTTTATTTAAACCTGCAAGCCAAAGCTACGTGGAGGAGATGCAACCCATCGGCGATGGGTCGGACGTAAGGAAAGCGCAACGTAATGTTCGAAGAAGAACAAGAGTGTTATTAGTCTTTGACTTATGGAATTCGTTCGCATTTACGTATTTGATGGTTACGCGCTTTGCTCTCTTAACTGTGGACTGGTTTCCAAGATTAATTTAGTTCAATGACACCCGCACTCGCATGTGATCTATACTTACACTTATTTGACCGGTGCGCATTAATCATACGCATTCTTGCATTTCATTTTGCACGCTGAAAACGTAGTTTACGTTAGGAACAAAAGAGTTCAATGTTATTTATTGATATTTACACGAATTTTATGCTTTTTCATGGTGCTTAGTTCAATTCAAGTTCATTGTTGTATATTCAAAGTAATGGGTTTATTGCTCTTTAATTGCTAATTACATTTGCAAATTTTATTTAAATCATTCGAGGCGGTAGTTGATTTAGTTCTCGGGCGTAAGAAGAAAAAAACGTGACGTATGTAGAACACGTGCTCGAGGGTAAAAGATTATTCGGAAGGAAACATCCGTTTAAAAATATTCTCATGCAATAATCTCGGCAGCAAAAAGATTATTTCGGTTTACAAATTTATACAAATTAGTCAACTAATTTGTGGGCTTATTACAAGCGCATTTAAAAAAGGGGTGAAACGTTCGTACGTGGCCGGAAAAAATTTCGAGCTAAATTTAGGACGCATTTTTTTTTACTTCCTCTCTGTGTGTCAGTTTGAGCAATGTTTGTGTTTAATTTGCTGCAGTCAAATACCTCGGTCGTGTGTGGGTGTTTTGTATATTTGGTGAAAAGCTATTTTTACGTAAATGTGTGGCGTGTCCTCTGAAATAACTGAATTTCTACACGAAATACATGCGGTGCGAACGTAAACGATCAGTAAACGTTTCGTCGTAAAACGTGAAAACGTGCAGAGTTGGTATATTTTCGTTATAAATTTAACCGTAATGCGTTCTTGGTGTGCGCTGCTCCTTGATTCAATGATTCAAACACGGAAAACGAAAGTAATGTTGTGTCACTGGCCAACAGCATCAGCCAGCAGCCAGCAGTAGCAGTTGCACCAGTTAGTGACAACAGTGACGTGAAAATCCACACGTTTCGAATGAAAATCTATCTTCGTACGCGAATGCGCTTGACTTTCCAATTATACAATAATCTGTCTTGCACGAGAAATTAAACAGCAATTAGGAGAATGAAAGACGCCGCAGCACGCGCGAGGGCGTCCCCAGATCAAAAATAGATCACCAACCGTTCTTCTTCATCTTCGTCTATAAATATATCGTCATGCGTAAGAAATGCAAACAGAAATCAAAATCAACGGAAACAATTACGTTTTATTCTGTAACTCACTGAAGTAATGATAGTCATTCGTCGTTTAAATATTATGACAACTCATTTTCACTCAAATATTTCCAACGTTCCACGAATTCAGCCATAAAAGTCGTAAGCATTTTAGGGGAGAGTTGACCGTGCGGAGGATTGCATGTGCTTCGCTACTCAACATGATATCTAACCTTCTCTCGTTTAAATACATAAATATCAAACAGGCCTCATTGAGTCGTTCGTCTTCAGTCAAACCAAAATCTCTTGTTGCCTGCTTGCGTTTTGACAGATTCGTTGCTCGTTTCTGACCTGGAATTATATCGCAGCCGTGTCTGCGTCCACAATACGAAGTAGATAAATATTATCATTATAATAGACTGCAGGTAGTAGGTTTTAGTTTTTTTTTCTTGTACTTGCTTTCGGTAAGAGAGCTCAAAGTGTACACAAATAGTTGACCTATAAATGTTCTCAAACGGAGGGAAAATTGCTTAACAATTTCAAAATCAATAAAAAAAAAGAAGACTTTGATTTGCTTGCACCGGAAATGACAAAACACCAAAGACTGTAATTATAGAAAACGAATGGGAGTTCAATATTTGTTTGGCGAAACGTAAAGAAGAAGGAAGTGAGCAATGGAAGAACGAAAGATTAGTATTAAAATGAGATAATTGGGCTTTGTTTTTGTCAAATTCAATTTATTTCAGAAGCAAGCGAAGAAGACGAAATATGCAAATGACTTTATCGAATAAGCATTCGTTTTGAAGTTCCAGCACCTTTAAATTAATTAACGTTAACATTAATGTTGTCAGACGAGAGCCAAACGAGGCACATCCTCCTCTCCGGTTGGTTGTGGCTCTCTTTCGTTCGTTCGTTCACTGCGTCATTAGTGCGAAGAATTCAATTAGCCGTGAATAAAGCATCGACAACGACACCTCACAGAAATAAACACCTGCTTGATGTTTGATGCATTATCATGATTCATAATGCATCCATCTATTTATGCGTGTTGCTTTTTCTCTTTACCTGAAATTGTAAAATTTTACACACATCCAACCTCTTTTCGTCACGACCAAGTTGTCTTGTGCCAGCCATTGATGACGCGCAGAAACGCGCACATTAAGTTTCCGATCACGTCGTGCAGATTTGTCCGGATTTCAAATCACACTCGTTCGTTCGCTCGTTCCTTCGTTTCGGCGTATTGTACGTTTGTGTGTTTGCCTTATACAGTGCCATTCTCTCTCCTCTGCGTTGTGTTACGATTGGACGTGTGCGTTTGTTTGTTAGTTTTCGATGAGGACGAGTCGACGTCGCGAGGTGCACGCACAAATAAGGCACGAAATCAAAATCAACTCTTCTTTGCACGTCCTCTCGCCTGTTCTATACTATGCGTTCGTTCCCTCGTTTGCGTCTCTTCTCTCTACCATCCGTAGAGTGTGTGACAATTCGAATTCTACTTGCTTCACAGTTCACGTAACGATTAGATCTAGGTGGGAAGCTTCTTTACTTACGTACTTTCTTGTGAATTGTGCGTCTGGAGAATGACTTGCCGATTCGCGTTTGTTTGTCAGGAGGAGCTTGCCGGGGCGGGAAAAAAACGACGAGGTGCACGAAAAACAGCGTGCAAAAATGCGAGTAAATCGAATTTTAGTTTCACGGAGGTCCTTCCTAATAGAATCGGTTTTTGTTTATTTATTTACGATGTGCGCATTCATTGCAAGTTGAAATAAATAAATTTCATCTGCACTTTGGAGGGACGGAAGAGAATTCATTTATTATTGAATGTTTGCTGGCGATTCAAATGTTTGCGGTCAGACAAATTTTCATAGAAATTGTGTTTGCTTTCTTTGCATGCATATGTGCATCATTTCTTACCATTTCGTTAACCAGTGCTACTTAATCTTTATTTGCTGGTATTGAGCGAGCGCGTTCAGGAAGCGAATGCTTCGAGGACGAATCACTGCTTGAACAATTTTTATGGTTTCATACATTATTCACAAATGAAGCCAATTTTTGCTTCTGAATTGATCCACTTTTCTACGATTGTCGCGCAGGTATAATAATCAATAAGAATGATCGTTATTCTCATGCAATTTACTTGGCTGGTTCTTTGTAATTGGAAGACCTAACTAACCAAAAAAGCGGACATAAAAAGCTCGTATCTCGTCGCGCTCTGAACTCGATGGCTTTGGCATGATGATGGAAGGATGCTTAAGCCACTTAGCATGCATTAACTTGGGTTAGGATTGCCGTTGTCGAACGGCTTTTTCCTCTCTTTCGTTGTTTTTGCACTTATTTGTGTGTGTATGCTTTTTTATTGTTTTGTATGAAATCCGCATGTTTGAACAACATTTTTCGCTCGCTGTGTTGATGCGCTTGCTTGCTGCTCGTTGATCACCGATCACAACACGCATTGACAACATTCTCCGGCATACACGAGACCTGGCAAGAGCATAAATACCGATCAATAGAACAGAGAGCGCATTTTGTGCAGTTCTCATAGTTTTTTCGCCGATTTTTTCATTGTCGTTCGTTTTTCTAAGAAGTCCACTTGAGATGCAGTGTGCAGCGCACACACGTTCAAAAAAACGTGCTGAGGAGCAAGGAAATTTTTATCAAATTATGCGGGCAGATCCGTAATTTTTATTTTCGTCCATAAACATTAAAACGCGCATGCGCGAAAGATAAAAATTGTTTTTGTCGAGCATTTTTAGTCGTCGCCTTGTTAGCAATCAAATTCTTCCTAAGTGGCCGGTCGTCGCCGACGATGAGGAACGTTAACGCTAATTTTATAGTGTGGTCAATGGATTTGGTTGGCGTTGTTGTCACGGCGAGTATGACAGGCGACGATTTTCGTCCTGTGCGCGCGTGTGTGGTGCTTTTTATACATTTTAGAGCCTCTTTCGGAGTCATTATCGTGCGTGTGGTTTGCCTTTCATAGAGACGCATATATGAATTTGATGCTTGTTCGTCATTCTCGATGTGAGGAAAATCGCCAATGCGATGCGCGCACGGTCAGTCGTAAATAAATATTTTATTGCCCACCCCGACGCGACGAACTAGTCGGCTATCTTATCGTTCAGCCTTTCCTTCGTTTCAAACCAGCCTGAAATATTCGCATAATTTACTCAAGCAGACATTATCGTGCATGAATTCAATTGATTCGTTGCGGACATGTTAGACATGCGGAGAGGTAACCTACTTACTTGTGCGACTGAAGAGTTTTTGGGGTAATTTTGGTGAAATGCGCTTGGAAATTATTAATTTATGCGCCGTCATAAAATGCAACAAGCAACGTGTAAAAACAGCTATAATCATGGCCAGGATAAATAATCGGATAAAGAGAGCTTTCTCGTGCGCGCTTGGAAAAAGAAGCTTTTTTCGCTCGTTGAGCGGACGAAAAGAGAACGCGCGACCCCCCGAGCCGATCCACCGATGGATGATGACGATGGGCGATGGTGAAGATGAAGAAAACCGGTCCTTTCTCGCGGCTGACCGCAGCCAAAGCATCAGCATCCATGCGCTCCGCCGCAGAAGAGACGGGAAAAAGAGCGCGCAGACACATTAGGGCCTCTCATTGCGCTCGGCCGGTTGAGTGTTTCGTCTTTGGGCCGCTTTTTCGTGGATGACTTTCGCGTTTCACGGGCAGACGAAAAAGCCTTTGGGATGCACTGTGCGTACGAGGAAGAAATGTCGAAAGAGAACGAGCCTTTTTAACAAGGGGAACAATCGTGTTAATTGAATTTTTTTTTCGGTTTGTGGCTAGTTTTGATTTTCACTTGCGCGAGAATGTTGGATGAAAATGAATAATGTTTGGCTATTGAACCGTATCGGACATTATGCAATTTCGTATGCTTTTTAAATTTTCATGGGATAACAATATTCTTGAATTGCATAGTTGCGCCATACCTTTAAGGCGACTTAAGTCATGATTAACGTCGCGATATCAACTTTCTACTAGTACACGATTCGTTTTAAAATTTGAAAATTTACCTGCACATAATGATTCATTAAAATCTGGAAAACAAGCTGGTAATTATGAGACCTTTAAAAATTAATGAAAAAATCGGCACATTACAGGTAAAAAATGTAAACAAGCATCAAATAATCACGACGAGCACACGGCATACAAATAATAATAATGGGGAAGAGGGAATGAGAGACTCGTTAAATTTTTTGAAGAAACCAAGAGCAAACAAAACAAATCCACCTGAACTTAACGTGAAGAAAAAGTTGCCTAAAACAAACACGACTTATGTGTGTTTTTCATCTTCTTCTTAAGCTCGATCTTCGAATCTGTGTTTGTGCGCTAAGAAACAAGCGTGACCCTCACACTATGGGGATGTTGATGAGTGGGAATATGCACGTTATATTCGTGTATTATATGCATCGGCATGCGTATTGGTATTTGTATAAGCATGCATGCAACCATCCATCCATCCATCCATTCATCCATTCGTTCGTTCTTCGTTTTCTACCTGCTCACCGTCTACAAGAAATGCTGATGGTGCCGCACTCATTTCTTGCTTCTTTCGCTGTTGAATGGTGTGGCGTGCATGCATTCCACCAAAATATATCCAAATAATATCCAATTACCAATAACACCACAAATGCAAACACACTGAACGCGCGTTCCTTCCCCAACTTGTTGAAGTGCATAATCAGCGTCTGTTCGTTCATTTACAAAGAACGCACACTCCTCGAATAAAATAAATATAAAAAGTTACCTCACTCTTCGTCGACGAACGCGAAGAAATAACAGTCATTTTAGGTCGCTTATTAGGGTCGAGGAAGAGGTGGAGGAGAAGGAGGGTTTCGTAACTATTCCAATTTCACGTTTCTTCGCCTGCTTTTCGTCTCATCATTTCGAGTGTTAATTAATGAATTCAAATTAATGCATTGAAATTCTTGAAAAATTCTCCGTTTGTGTAAAAATTCGTCGAGGTGCGCGCGTTTCCGTGGTATTTTAATTTAATCGAATAGAATGAAATAAAATTAACGTGTTAATGACACGGTAATCATTCGCACATAACTTGTTGCTCGTATTAAATACACGCGCAATGCAAATGTACAAATAGAACACACATGATAAATTCACGTCCACCATCACACGCTCTCCTCTCACGTGTTTGATGCCGACTGCGGAATTGTGGATGGATGTGTATAAAATGAAGAAGCAGGAGGCGCGAAGCGAGTGCAAGAACAAAGGAAATTAAAGGGGAAATTGTCAGTGTAATAAAAGTTAATCATCTGACATTAACATTGGCGAGCCTTAGTTTTGTTACCGCAGCGCAAGTAATCACAAAATGAATGGATTAATTATAATTTTGCAAGGAGAGATGCACGCGCACACGTGAAATAACGCATGAAAAATGGCATTCGGCTAATGAACATATAAGAGCAAAGGCGCAATTCTAAGGTGAATTAATTTAATAATTAATGTGTCCGCAAGGGAAACGTCTACATTTTTCGTCTTCTTCGCATGAATATTAAACGAAAATCTAATTAACCGTTTAATTAATGAATAACTTGTCGTGACCTAGGTGCATTTATTTATTAATTTTGTCTGTTGTTGCTGTTGTCGTCGTCCGTGATGAGAGGTATCCATTTGAATCAGGATGATCAACACAGCATCGTAGTGTAAAATAACAAGAGTAGTTGTTGATTTGTTCGTTGCTACGCAACTGGACTGGCTGGTTAAACTTATGGTGCTGATTAGGTTAATTAATTGAAGTGCCCTGATGTCGGTTTTGCTGGTTGTTGCTGCCTGCCTGCCTACTTGGTAATGGGTAATGTGCGTGCGTGTACGTTCTCGTTTTCTCCGTACACGCTTCGGTTCGGACTTCTTTAGCATGTGTGTACGTTCGTATGAATGAGTTCTTCGTCGTCCTCGTCGTCGTCGTTGAGTTGTGCGCGGCTACCACAAGCCGCAATTAAATGGCGTTTATTGAGAGAGGAAAGGAAAAAGGACGCGCGAGCATTGCATTGACTTTGAAAATGCACTCAGTGCCAACTCTTGCAGCAGTGCGCTCGTTTCTTCGGCGCGACTTAATAAATAAGAATTCATGCATATGAAATGTAAATTTATGAGCAGCGCGACAACTTTTTCGAGATCGTCGCGCGTCGCTCGCACTGCCATTTATTCGCCTGTGCGCTTATTTTGTTTCGACTGCTTTTATTTTAATTAATTGGATGACAAACGCGAAGCCGTTTAAGCTACATGCACGACGTATTCGCGGTGCATACATTAAGCGGGATATGATAAATTCGCGTCGTTGTTGTGTGCAAATGTGACAAAAATTGAAGTATACGATCGCCAGGTGGTGTGTGCTTGATGCGAGGCGCTCAGTTTGTCTTCGCATAAATATTTTCGTATGTTTGGCATTCATTTCTTTTTAGGCGCTCTAAATCGCTTTTTCGAGCGCTTTTGTACGACGACGAATACCACCGGGCATGGCTACATTGCGCGAATTCAATATGCAGTAAGCTTAATGCTTCTTTCGCGAACACCAACCACCCCGTCACCACCACACAAACAAACACATGCACAAGCGCACAGACGCGATTCGCTTGCAGCTTCTCATTTCGTTCCGCGAGCTCGCGCGTTCGTCGTCGTTTTCGTCCTTTTTTTTTGCTTCTGGTGCAAACGCTCGCTTTGTTTTTGCGGAATGGCTTCGGTCGTGTGTGCGGTGTTCTCGCGCTCGCGACATGCAGCTTGCCGGGTGAATTCAATGCGAGCTCATTTCCTCGTTTGATTGTGCGTTGCATATTGTATGTGTTCACCCATTCTCTGCATGTCGGTGGGTTGTGAGTAGAGCCTGAAAAAAGGGCGCTGAAGCACGAGGAGGAAAAGAGCTGAAAATTTTATTTGAATAAATCAAATAGGAAATAAAAAAAGTAAAATCGGTTTGTAGGCGAATTGGTTGATTGAAAAGTTATTAGAAATCGATAAATTTTCATGACTATTAGCGGCAGATAATTAATTTATTACATAAACGAACTTGGACGATGGGCAAGGCCATGATGCATCATCGGTTTTGTCGTCTCGCGCGCGCGCACGCTCGCGCACACTTGTGAGCTCTTCGGTTTATCCTTCTTACTGCAACCGTAGTGTAATATTGCTTGTTGTATAATATTATAGATGTTCTTGTTTGAAGCGTTGCTCTGCGCGCGCGCTCGCATGCACGCATTCGTTCGTTATTCACGCATATTAATGACGGCTAGCGACTCTGACAGCCCGAATGGCTACTGGTTTTGTAATTTAATATATACGCACACGCATATGAAGATGCATGGATCGTCGTGTGTGCACGACGAAGAGATATTCACGATGCAAATGCAAGTCGAACTTAATATTGCGCTTCCAGCTTTTGCCGATGAATCCTCGTTCGGTTTGCTTTGCAGCGAGGCGCTGATGCGTAACGAACAAGCTGTGAAGAATTTCGCCGGATTGAATTTTTTCAATTCCACACGATTTTTCCCAAGATATCGAAATTAACAGCACGGTGATGTTATCGCGCCGCAATGTAATTTGCTAAAAACAAAACGATATTCAACGCAACGACGAAAGATGATTAAGAAAGAAAGAAAGAATCGAAAATGCGGCGTGAGAAAATCGGGCCCCTCAAGTGCAACAATTCGTCGATTTCCTTCAGTTGACGACTGAATTCAAATTCAATAAATCACCCTCCCTTGTATTGCCATTGATGCTTTCTTCTTCTTATTCTTTGTATTTTTCTTCCTGCGTGCGCGATGCACCCACACTAGTGCACTTGATATCTTTATAGCTTTTATTCGTATTTCTTGGATTTCCAGGAGCGCACACCTTGTACGATGCTTTATTCGAATTATATAATAATAGAGCACGCTGTGCGAGGTGTCGATCAGCGTACAGTCGAGGGGTGGTAAGCGAAAACCTGACGAACACAGAAGTATGTCTTTCTTGCAGGCGGTTGTCAGGTTAATCCAGGCATTTATTGTCGTAGGTGTGTGTGGTGGATCACGGTGGATGTGTGCGCTGAGTGAATCAGTAGGTGAATGTAGGTGAATTTATCAGCACGCTTGGCGTTCACTAGGTGCTTATTGCGCTCAATGCATCGTAGACACCAATATCACAATCGGCTTGCTCTTTACTAACAAGCCCGGCCGGCGACTGGCTACCTGCTAATGCGATTTCGCCATCGATTTCCTTTTAAGGTGTCGCATCGTCGCGTTGTTCAGGCCTCGTGGTGTGTTTGTTGTTGCTTGTATTGTGCGGATTCCCAGCACGCTTTTTACGTCTTTTTATTTTACCAATCGGTAATCTATGCAAATACGAAGGTACTTGCTGTGTGCGGTTAAAGAGTTGCCAGTTGCTGTTGGCACTTTTTTTCCGCCAGAGTGTTAATACCAATCAACTTTTGATTATTTACTTTGTATGCAGCATTAAAGTGGACCGATATTTTGAAGAAGTGAACAGGATTTAGAGCAGCACACTTGTTAAATTATTATAAGTGCTATACAATTATAAAACTATCAATAAAGGCACTCGGTGTAATGCATATTCTTGAACATTAGCCAAGTCGCAAACCGTTTGGAGCATGCATTAAAATGATAAAACACCAGGCTTAAGTCAGGCGCATATATTGCGATTGTAAATTTCGCGTGCGGCGACGTTTTGTGGCTACGCATCCACGGCGATATTTTAAAACGCAGACATCCGACGGGCCCCAGCCGCATTAAATGTGATTTTAGTACTTCCTTGCATTCGGCGTACAAGCGCACTTTGAATGGATGCGTGTGCGTGTGTTTATGATTGAAATGAATATTACATGCTATGAGTGACTTGCGGTTGACAATGTTTTATTTAATTATCGGCGGACTTTATTGGGAATTATGATCGTATTAAAATTCGCGCCGTTCGTATCCACGGCGGATATTATTTATGGCAGAGGTGTCATTACTGGCACCAGCGATAATTTATGCGAGATGAATGAATCTTGATTTTTTCTCGAAAAGCGGAGAGAGCAGCATCGTATCGCATCGCGTTGCGCACATTTGTTATTTTATTTGATGCCGACGTTGCTGTCAGCGTGCCAACTATTAGTGGAGTAGCAATTAAAATACAATATTGTGTATGCGTTTCGGGACGGGCTTCTGCTCTCTGCTTCGCTGGTGTGGTGAGACAAATTTCATGGCTCGTTGAGCGCGTGCCCCGCGAATGAGTGTCGCTCGCGAGGCTTGCCTTCCTCCGCCGTATATCGCGCGAAGATTTATTTAAAGATGACACTTTTATTTGAAAAATTCATCGCACGCGCCCATGGATTTATTCCGGACGCACAGCTAAGCGCAGGACGGCGCTGACGCATAGATGTTCATTATTGGCTCATTGAGTGAAAGATTAATTTTGCTAAATTTTCTCATACGCCTTACGTTTTGTACTGGCCGCGCATGCTGTCAGCGAGCAGGTTTGCTTTTATTGAAAATTTCACTCGAAAGTGTTATAAATATTTGATTTAAGTCGGATTTTTTTAGTGGAAATTTAAGAATGGGATAGATTTAAAAATGGCTTGCGCATTTCGCATTTGCAGTCGTAATGAATATAAAGCTCATTTCGTCCGAAACAAGGAGCAGTTTTGTAAGCTCGCTCACTCGACGTTCGCCGTCTTCTTGTTCTTCTTCTCGACCGTGCGCGGCAGTGGATGGAATACAATAGGGCGATAACTCACGTTACTCATTAGTATAAGCATTGTTGATGTTCATGTTCATCTTTCTTGTGCGTCTGTTTGCTTAGAGAGAGGAGTATTCATGCGTTATATTCATACATGTATGTACGCGCTCGCGCTTGTTCCCTCCTTTCTTCTTCTTTATTTCGCGGCTGTGTGCTTCCTTCAATTGCAGTAGCACGAGCATAAAGCTCAGGAAGTGCTACGCATACAAAGCAATCGCCTTTATAACTCTTTATAATTAGTGTGCTCCTCTCGTTCCACTCTCTCTCGCTCAGAAGGAGTACGCTCTTCACCTAATTTAGTTAGTTGCGATAATTTTTCTGGTTGACAATATTTATAAGCGCTTTTTAGTTATAGTAATGCCACATTGCGTGTCAGTTAACAAGGCTCTGGTTTAAAGAATGAAAGGATAATGATATGCTGATTTGAATTAAATAGGCAGTCGATCAGTATGAGCAGGAAGGAGATGCATACGCGTGGAAAAGATAGAATGTATATATATTTATGCATGCATTTGTGTAGAATGCTGCGCGGCCGACACTTCTTCGGTCTTTCTGGGTGGCGCAAATTTCGCTATTTATAACATCAAACGCCGGTCGTAAACCATTTATATAAATAATTGCTGGTGCTGCGCTTTTGACCGATCGCTGTTAATTGCCTGTGAATTACTGCGCCGGACGCGTCGCTATTTCATTCGCCGGTAAATGCCGCCGCAGATGCGCGCGCATTCGGCCTATGCATTTGCGTTGCGCTCTAAGGATAATCCGAAAAGGATAACTCGTATTTTCTGCATTA
>JARJDV010012358.1:0-11006 GCA_030264675.1 Anaulacaspis nigra
GAGCGGTGTGCTCTTCTTGTGATTCTTGTACGTACGAAAAAGTTTTGCAAGAGATCTGCCAAAAAAAATTCCGGCTAACAACAATTACCGTACAGCAAGAGGCCAGCTCAACGTGGCGTTTGCATGCAGTAAATAAACGCGTATTATGCAAGTTGTGAGGCGCTTTGTTAAACAAATCCAAGACTCGAGGCGAAGATACAAATTGTTTTGCCAAATACAGAAAGATTTTTATTGTTGACAACTTGATATTTTAATTTCTATAGCGTGGCGTACAATAGGAATGATTTAATAAGAAAGCGCCGTAATAAATGGACTTGTTTTATATAATACAGACATCCGAAATATGAAAAATATTACGCCGTTTTAAACGCCACTGCCCACTCGCCTCTTAACACTTTTACTGCGGCGGTTGGCTGCTTCAAACTCGATCGCGGTGTGTGTGTTTTATTAGAGAGATAATAGCACACTGCATGGCGAAGCGAATGAATCGATTCCGATTAACTTTCATACATTTCATCCCGTCGTTTTGAGCCGGCTGGCTATATTGATCTTATCAGCGTGTGCAGTGCGCGAAGGCACTTTTGCGGACGCGATTCAATGTTTAGTGCTAATTGAAGCAGTGCGCATACATACAGGTTGATAGCTTATCGAATATACGGATAATGAATGCATGAAACTCGAGATTTTGCGCAGCGAGTTGAATTAATTCGTTTAAATTGAATAAATAAGTGATGCGTTAATTTTTATTGCTTTGGAGGAAAATTAGGTGAATGTAAAACGAAATGGAAAAATTGTTTAAAGCCTGCTGGTGTATCACACAGCTGGCTGTATTTTACAGCCGGTCTAACATTGAACATGTCGAACGAGAATCGCGGACGGACGCAAATGGCGCATCGATGAGATGCGCACTTTACTTCACTCTCAGCAAGTTTGTAATTAATTGCTTTTCCTCATCACCGATACGTACGCACCGGTAATGGATTCATTCTGTGCGCGCAAGACGTGCGCACTTTTCTTCGATTTAGATTTAATGCCCACTCGCGCGCATTATTTATTATCGCCAGTTGGATGAAAGTCATTAATTAGTTTAATGAAAATCGCGTATCACGAGAATAAAGTTTGCTGATACAATGCAACGTGTATGGCAATTACGCATTAATAGCATTTTAATTGCAGTTGTTGTTGTTTGTTTGTCTGTTTGATCAAAATTCCGGCGGTCAAGCGCGGGGATCGCTTTCTTTCTTCCGATCGCGCGGCGGCAACTTTCGCGTTATTTTCTCGATTTCCTCACACTGCGCCTGCCGGTTTTTCTATCTATCGATTGGTGCAACGTAATATAATAAAATGTAGTGTTATGTGGCAAGGAATGCACGCGGAGTTTATTTGCTCTGCTTCGCGCGCTTAATGCTTAAATAATTCGAATAACAATATACTTCGTGTTTGTACGAAACATATACACAGTCAGTCGTCCTGTTGTTGGTTGCGGCGGCTGGCCCCCCTGAATGCAAAATGCGTGCAGTGATCATTATTATTGCTTTATGCACTGTTACAATTTACATAACGTCGTGCGTTGAATTTAGAGCTAAAGTTGGCGATCGACGCGATATTAGTATAATGTAGAATGTTCGTATAATGAGCGATGGAGAATTGGAAAAAGAACATAATGGTGTGGTAATAATTTTTGAGAAAAAGTTAATGTGTTAGCGAGGTATTTGCAATGATGGAATTTAATTTTATAGGAATTTCTGAAACGTGCTGTATAATATCATAATTCGTAGTGTAAGAAGTTTATATTTTAGGTGAATAAATAATATACAGTAGAGTGCCGATATAATATTATTAGACGAAGAGTAAAGTTAACGTGGTCGTTATATTCATTATTATTAAACATTGCTTTAAATTAACGCAATTCAACTAGGATCAACCTAGTTGATTGTAAGTGTAGTCTACTGTACATTATTTATAGGTAGTGATTATTCAAAACATTTTAAAAATTGTATGCAGACAAGTCGAGTATAAATTTGACGAGAAACATTAGCGAAGAGGTTGTTTGTGTGTGGCTGCTATTGGCACGAGTCGCTTGTGCGATGACTATCTATCACCGAAATTATAAATATTCTATAATTTCACTCAGTGCCTCGGAGCGGCGCACGAGACCAGCACGACAATCAGTCAAAAACGCGAATGTGTTCGGCGCGCGCATTACGCAATCATTTCACTTGCATTTGCCGCCTATTTCTCGGTGGTTCGATTATTCATTCGATTATGGCCTGGTGGAGGCGAAGCAAGTCTTTGCTCGCGCACAACGCGAAAAAAAGTATGAGAGCACTTTTGATACACTAAATTTGATAGTAATTGCCTTCTGGTATGTTTGCTGCGTTCGCAATAATTTAATACTCGGACATTCGAATGCGCCTCCAGCCAGCATGGGCATGGAATGAAATTTTTCGCCTTGCATGGCCAACTCGGCTCTTTATTGTTTTTTACGATTGTGTCTGAAGAGACGACTACGACCGCGCAAGCGACTAATTGCGCTTTTTCGTGGACACATTAAATGGCCATTTAGTAGTCGTCGTTGTCGTAGTCAGAACGCATGAAATTCCAATTAAATTAATACGCACACGGAATTTATAATCCTGACAGTTTATTACGACTGAAAAAGATAAGAGTCCACAGTATTTCGTGATGGTAAGCAGAGAGAGAAAGAGGAAAAAAGGTGTACACAACATTTTTTTGAAAGTTGCCAAGTTCGTGTAACTTTTTTGCCTCTGCGACTTTGTAATTGTCATTATTTTGCATTTCATTATGCGATGTTTGACTTATCACTCTTGGATCATGCACTCGAATGCGAGATTTTTCTTGGTCGGCGAAACGCTGACAAATGACCGAAACGCGCGCGGCACGACACAAGGTTTTATCTCTTTTGTTCTTTGTCGAAGAAGTCGAGGTGCACATGGCGAGCGCGCGCACACGCTCGCCAAATAAATGAATTACTCCTTGCTGGCTCTGCTTGTGCAATAGCGCAATGTGGTGGATCAATGACAAAACTATTAGTTACAGTTAGCATTTTGCGCGAAGAAGCTAAACACATATATTCGAAATGGGCTAGTTATTGCTGGCTTTTGTTTTAATTTCGCGATTCGGATGAAGAAAGGCAAAAAGACGGTTTGTGGTTCCTATTCACCGTTTTGTGGTTGCACTGATCTATATTTTCCAAGTTTTTGAAATTTATTGCGAAGTGATATCGCATGTTTGTATATTGCATGTCAACATGAGAGCAAATAGTAAAGTTTTTAAATTAAAATACGAAGCGTATTGAGTATACGATTATTGGCATTAAATTGCATATTGGTAAATCGTTTAAAAATAATTTTAAAAATTACGCGCTAGCTTTTTATCTGCTGCGCAGGAGCCAAAATCGTCTGCAAATGGCTAGATAATTAATGAAACAACCAATTGGAAATAGATAATTACAAATTTTATAACATTCACCGCACATTTAAAATTAACACTCAGTTTTGTTGCTCGTTTGAATGAAACGATGCGGGAGAATGGCAATAAAAGCAACAAGCAGAGGAGACGAACAATTTTGAAAAGTGCAAAACAATAATACGAATATTTAAATATCACGGTTTATATTTTACTCAATTGCCGAGAATAACAGCAGCGCAACAACAGCAAGTACGTACAACAATTTCTCTTCATTCATTGCGTTTATTTGCCGAGATTATACGCTTTTTGTTCGGCGTATTTTATTTACATTACATTTCCAGTAGACACGTAGACAAGAATTAACTATTAAGTATATGGAGCAAAAGAAAGTTATCGCCAGCGCATTTCCATTAGAGAGACTCGTGTCCGAGTCCGTGTCGTTCTTTCTTCTCCTGCTGCTCGTTCCTCTGGTCAAGTCGTCGAAAGAATAAAAGCATAACTCTCGCGATATGCCTGACTGCAATCATGCAAATCGAAGCGGTTGTGTTGCTTTCCGTGACAGGACATGCATGTAATTAATAATTAATTACGCCTGGATGTGCATTGATTTATTGGACACTCCGACCAAATCTTATTGCGCGATCAACGAAACAAGCCACCGCGTAGGTAAACTCATCGTGCAATTGCGATTTGTAAAGTGACAATTTACAATCCAGATTTGTTGACAGGCGTGAAACGCAAAATTATGGCTACCTATAATCGTATATCAAAATAATGTAAACTTGAACATCGAATTGTGCATACTCAAGACATACTTTCAAGATGTAATCTGCAGATGTTTCAGAGTTGTTAAATCGTCAAGAAAAACGAACGATTCAAAATGCATATGGTGTCAGGTGTGAGTAGTTAATTGAATTTGGATTTATTAATACGATAAATCGAAATAAAAGTGTCATAAATTCGTGGACGAATGAAATAGTGACATCGTGAATATGTGGTTCAAGGTTTAGAAATATCATCAAACTGCAATTTGAATACAAAGAGATGCACATTTCTTTACAGAACGAAATCGTTCGTTTAAGCTCTAATTATGAACCTTGGGAAGCGAAAACGCGGTTTCGCGGCGGATGAATAGACATGATCCGAGCGCGCTCGCTCGCGTGTATTTTGACGCATTTCACATTTGAAATGCCGAAGAAAAACGCGCTTAATGGAAACAATAACGGCGCGAATGAATTGTGAATTGTGCGTTACATTTTCCCATGAAATATGTGCCATGAAATCGACAAAGCCGTGTGTACGTACTCTCTTCGAACGCGCGCGCGATGGAAAAAGTTTTAGCACCATTTATCCACTCTGCGAGTCGGGCAAAATAAGAATACACAACAAAAGAGTTTTTAATTGTAGTGACAAGCGAACGCACTTTACGTTCATTTTCGACGGTTTGTTCTTCTTACTTTCATTCAATTATTCCAAATGGCTCGGCGTGTGTAGAGTAAGTAGTTAGTTGGTTATTTGTTTAAGCGATTCCTGCTGCTCCTGCGGCACTTCCACTTGAGGACGACAGCGAAATTCATTGCACGTGTTTTGCTCACTTTGAATCATTTGCCGCTTCATTCATAATACGCAGGAAAAACTTGTAAACTTTGATGCACACAATCGGATGAGAGTTTGAGTCTGTGTTGACTTAAGTGGAGTTATGTGGTGCGTTGATTGACTAGCGCAATTCGTCGTCGTCACAAGAACGCACTCAATGTTGTTTATTATTTATTAGCGAATGTAATGCTCGCTGGCAGAGCGACCGACCACGCCGTTGCGCCTCGAGCATGAGCACGCGAGTGTATACTGCTTAAGTCGCGAACGGCGAACAACGCGCGCACGCTTACTTCTTCTCTTGAGGTGTATGTCTGTCGTCGTCGTCGCGATCGCGAATGGGAATGCCAGTGCGGCGATCGCTCTTCAGGAACTAAGCTAAGCCCGAAAACATTGAAATGCAGCCAAGTGCTTTTGTATTATTCGCGTTTAGCAATAAGTAGGTGCACGCCACGCTACGATTCGGTGGGGACCTCGGCAAGGACGTCCGGGAATTCCCCATCAGGAGGTGCACACGCTGCATGCGAAGAAACAACCTCACGTGTTCCGTTGCAATTATTACCTTATGATGATAATTTTTACACATGCCGATTTCCAACTTAACAACTTTGTGTTGTATGTACAAATCGCAGACAAAAAGTCGATTGCAACAGCAATTCGTTTTCCAATCCGTGAAAGAGACCCAATTGCATTTCCTACAACTGAAGCTTTTTGCTGCTCTTGTTCGGCAAATAATTGCATCGTAAACGCATAAACGATCAATTCCTGTCTTCGTTTAACATCCACGCGGAACACGTAAAAAAGTAGTGTTTCTACTATTATTTTCCTCTCGTGCAACGAGAAACTAAAGTTTAAGTAAGTCGTCTTAACGTGCTTTAGCCAGTGGATTAAAATAATTGCTGAATTAATCAGCGTGTAGAAGGTTTATGTATCAGGGTGGAGCGCACGTGGAGTAAAAATACGCGTGCATGTATCGCGAGCAAGGTTGTTGTATACTGGACGCTCGACGGAGAGCCACCGCCCGCATTATATTCATTTATTTGAGCAATTGATTATCGTTTTACATTGTTCGTACGCGGGTTATGGGAGTCGCACTCGACTCATGCGCCCATTGAGCATGTGGTGTGGTGTGCCGTGGTGTCTTTTCATTAAGTTTAGAAATGCGGTGACCTTTTCAGCTCTATTAGACAATCGTGTTATATGCCAGAATAAAATGTGTATCAGTACGGACGCAATAAATAAGCACATGCGCGACGTGTATGACTCTGCATGTACCACATACATACGTATGCCCGTCGAGCGCATATCTTTCGAACTAACTAAGTAATGTCAGTCACTCACTTCTTGTGGGCGAGGTTCACATTGCGCTCAACGAAGTGCCAATGAACAAAACGCACCTAAATTGGAGCAACAGCAGCAGCAGCAGCAGCATTCACGTAAAGTGCTAATAGCCGACGCGCTCGTTTAAACCATTTCAACGGGTTGAATTTAATTCGTTTCAAATCATAATTAGTACTAATGAAATGAACGAGGTTCAAGGATTAATTTTTATATTAAGATCACAACATGTTTGTTGTGCGCATGCATTTGTTGACACTAGCATAATTTGCATGCAACTATGACTCATCTATTTGTTTACACTGAAGAAACAACTTGTCGTTCTGCTCTGTGCTTGCGTGTTTTTCTGCATTATTTATTCGGCCGAGCATTAAATATTGGTAAATTTGAAATTCCGATGACTCGTGGGAAACTCCATGTTACGCGCTTTAATTAAAAGCAAAATACGGAAGCTGCAACGACGATTTCTAACCATGTTTTTATTATATTCATAAATTTTACTAGAATTTAGTTATTACAAACTGAAGTAGATTATGCACACATGATATCGAACGGCTAATTTATATCTTCTATTTTTTTTTTGTTTCAGGTAAGTGTTGACACGCGTGCATGTTGCATGTGAGGAGAGCCGGAGCGAAGCAGTTAAGAGCCAAGGAAGGCTTTGATACACATTTTACCATCGCGCATTTGTTGGACATAATCGGCGAGCGCAATCTGTGCACGGTGTTACGTGTGCTGTGTCCGCACATGCATAAGTTGCACGCAGCTCGCTGACATTATCCTAAGCCAGCGAATGAGTATGTCTGAGCCAGAAAAGCTATTTGCTTTTTAATAATGTAGCAGGCCGCGTCCGTATCATAATAATCGTAATCGACGAGCGCAATGCGTGCATGTCGTGGACGACGATGACGACGACAAAGAGCAAGCAAGTAGGCTCATCTTTAATGTGCTCGCTGTTTTTCGGTTACGTCAAAATATGGATTATGCCAAGCGTCGCTCACGAATGATTATGTCGTACGTAATTACGCGTTCGCGTTTGAACGCAATTAAAAAGACATCCGGTTGATGTGCGTTTCATTTTGAGGCTGCTTTGATTCAGATTTTTTACTCGGTCGGGACATTCGGCAAATTCATAGAGTTGTATTGGGCAAGTGGGTCTTGTCGTGGATTTACACGCGGAAAAGAATCGCTCGTTGAAAACTAGTTTAGCCTCGGTAGTCATGGATTATTTTACATGAACCTACCAAATTGGGAACTGTATTACGTGGATGTAAAAGCGTGCCAACGACTCGATTTGGGAATTTTACTGATTGAAAATGGGGTATTTACTTGTTTAACGAAGAATTTCAGTTGGGGCAGGTGTGAAATGATGCAGAAGATTCAAAGCAGATTTTTGCGTAGAAACGAAACCGCGCCTTTGAAGTGTAGTGGATCAATAACCTGTTCAAATTTTTAACGCGTCGAGATCACTTTCTTCGAATCGAATTACAAATTACCCAAACACGCGTTTAACGGGCGCGTTTCGTTATTACGCGATTGGATAACGCATTCCGATACGATGAGAGCGCTCCTCTGCGCATTCTCAGTGTCATTGCCAAACTTGCAATAAATAATTTGTAATTCTCGCGTTGATTGCAAGAGTCGAAGTAATTATGAAAAAGCATCTTGCACGCATGGTGGTGCGCCGCATTAATACAGTTATTAGCTTAATAACAAAGCGCATTCGCTCGTTTTCAATTTCTATTTGCATTCTCTTTCATATCAGCCGTTTTCATTCGGGCCGCGGCCGTTGTCTGTCTGTCTTGTTATTAATGCAGCGGGGAAAACTGGTGCCGTCGCTTCTCGTCGTTTTCACTCCGACGAATGTAAAGAAATGCATCATAATTAGTTATTAACCCAGTTCACATAAAAAACGCGTATCGCCGCTGCTGTTTGCCATTTGTCTTTGAAATATGCCACAACCAGCGTGCACAATGCATGCGCATTGTGATAGCGCACGCATTATCAAAATTACGCCGCATTATCTGCTCTCTATTTTTCTTCGTTGCGTTCAATTGCGAGCGGTTTCTGGTGGAAAAATTGAATCTTGTAGATAACATTCTACAGGCTAGTTTTGCAGCAGCCATTTGAATTTGAACCGGATGGATGCGTTTTCTTGCTCGCGGCGCATACGCAGCATATTTCTTCATCAGCCAAATACGAGAAGAAGTTTTGGAGCGCGCTGATTGTGTTTGGCCGGGCAAGACATTGCGTATCGAATAATTCGACGCGCGGCTAAAACAAGCCGAAGCGAATCGCGCGAATGCCAGCGCAATGGGAACAATGGTAACAACAATATCATCATCTGCGCGTACTTTTCATATTTTCTTTTTTATTCTTCCTCTGGCACTGCTCGGGCGGTGAAAGACGAAAGACGCAATAAAGTAACAAACAAACAAACAAACAAACGCGCGCACGGTGCTTTATTGTTTATTCAACGTCTTTAAGTTCATGCGCTTCACAGCGCATCTTCACGCGGAGCTTAATCGATAATTTCGCTTATTAACGCTCGCATTCCTGGAAATGTGTACCAAGGCGAAATTGTTCTTTGCGTTTAATTAATAACACACGACGCACATGAGAAGAGCGACGAGAGAATCATCCGTAGTCGGTACGTACGTACTACGTATGCGTGGATGCATTGTGTATGCGGCGAGAGTGTGAAATCGCTCAAATGACTGATTGTTTATTTGTTTCATTCGCCTCTGGTGCGTGCAACAAGTGTGCCAGTTTCCTAATTGAATCAATATTTCAATGCACACGCTCTAGGACAATGCAAACAGCGCGAACGTGCGCGCCGAGAGTAGTAGTAGCGACAAGAATAACCGGCAAAGAGTACGACATGACAGGAGAATGAATGAAAAGTTTAAATATCAATAACAAACTCAACTTAACTAACTAACTGCGCACGGAGTAAAATGTGGCCGAGCAATTCTAATGACGAGACCGGTTGGTTGGAGGTATGAAGTTTCTACAATAATTTGTTGGGCAGAGAGATGAAACTCAATTGTCGAATTATTCGCAGCCCACCTTGTCACATAAATTAAGAGAAATTATAATAATTAGACACAGCAAGGAGACGGCCAGTTTTCGTTGCACGTCTGCGTGCTGTTGAAGGATGAGTGGATGGCAGAGGTGATGTATGCGAACGTTTAATTTGAATGCGATTCGAATAAATCACATGGTGTACGTTCATGGTTTTGGTAAGACTTCAATTCATTTCAATTAAGAGGCATGCCGTCCATCTGTCTATCAGCATGCACGCGGACAGGAAGTGCGGCAAGCATCTGCGAGCAAGAACTTGACAGCGATGCGAACAAAGTCACATGCTCCCGATTTGACTCGGCGCAGACATCCTGATTGTCACAAATCTATTTATTTACGGCGAGCGAGCGGCAGTAGTAATGCTGCGTCCGTGTGCTACGTACAGCAAGCAGCAACGAGATGAAATGCGTTTTCGATTTCGTGCGAGGCATGCTGAAGTAATGAATGTGCGCTGAATTATTATCGAGCGCCGAATATGGCAAAATCCGCATTAAAGTGCGTTTCTTTCGCTTTTCTTTACGGTGCATTTGAATGCGACACGACGCACTTTCGTTGCGCGCGTACGTAAATTGGAAATTGCAGCCAAATTTCCTTCTGGCCTGCCTACGTGAAAATTGCGCCAGCAAACGAATTTATCTCTTGCACATCAAAGTATGAATGATACACAAGCGCGCGCGCGCGAGCTGAGATTGGAATATTTTATGAGTTTTGCCAATTCATAAAATCGCATGTCGATAAATGCGAATTGCATGTATGCAGCGGCCGGTGCGCATTCACTTGCCGTGAAATGAGCGCGGAGCGTTAATATTTAATTTATTTTGTTGCATAGTCAATCATGTGTTCCATTGTTATTGCAGCAATATTCGAACGTCGTTTGTCGTTCGAATTGTCGTTTCCCTTTCAGGCGCGAGCGCACTCGCAAGTAATCGTCTTGTATATGCAAATATATAAAGTAAGCAATGAGAGTGAAAGGATATTTTTGAATTCATTCGCGCGCTCGCGCGAGCTCCGTCGTTCGCCGCCATACGTGTGTGTGCATGCGGACGAAAAGGTAAAATCGGGCCGGTGCGCGCACTTTACAACGACAATATGTACCTGTGCATAATATGCATCTCTCCCAATGAGCGCGGCTGGCGCTACGGCGAATAATTAAATGCCACCTCATTGTGATCGAAGTTCACAATTGCGCCTAATGCTAATTAAATTTCACGCTTCACTACTAAACGCTAATAAAAGCGGCGCGCCGGACTCGCGTCGCTTGCGTAAGACGCACGACGAAAAGTAAATCGCGCCATCCACGACGAAGAAATAATATTTGCGCGTAGAAATTTTTTTCTTTCTTTGCCGTTGTGCATTGCGCACGCGATAATTGGATGCGCAAACAGATAAACTCATTACGCGACCAAAATGCATTAGCATTTTAACGACATTGCGCGGCTGTATTATTAATTGCCCAATGTGCGGCGCAGACGCGCTATATTGATTGCCAATATCGTTAAGTGCGCTCATCAAGTGCGTTTACAGCCGTATTAAATATCGCGTGTGCGTTATTAAATCAC
>JARJDV010012362.1:0-31683 GCA_030264675.1 Anaulacaspis nigra
ACTCATAATGCACTTTTGAATTTAAGAGATCTGATATAGACCGTTATATCCAGCTCCTAGAATTTCAATTCGACTGTTTCCTAGAAACAGTCGAAAAGAATCGAGTACGTTTTCCTCGTGTACAAACACGAGGACTGACAACTTGAAACAAACATGGCCGACTCAAAAATAAATGGGGCACATTATAGAGGATAATGCTTCGTTACAACTAACAAACAGCATTAGGTATGTCTATCCATTCAATAAGCAGATTAACATAAAAGTAACTTAATGCTTTTTTCAAATATATAGGCACAATTTGAATAAGTTTTAATTTTATTATTTTTTTATATAAATATATAATACAATTGACTACAATTCATTTAATATAATACGTATTCAATGATAGCACTTCATTGCCAAGCTATATTTCACATGATCGTAATATTTTCAAATTTATAAACGTTATTAAGTTAAATTTTTAAGTTAATGAAAATGTTGAGTTAATTTTTAGGTTAAACATCAGGGCTGTATTGGGCTTATTACGCTTATGGGAAGTATGTTTAGTTCATGGCTCATGGAAGATGGGTTCAATTTTTCAGTCGATTCAGTGTTTGGTATTGGCATTGATGGTAATTCCTTATTAATATTTGGTTTCCATCTAAACCAATTTGAAATATTTTACATTAAAGCCTTTAAGTAGGTCCTAAAAATTAACTCTATAAATTCCACTTATTTACATTTTCAAAACATTAGTGGGTTAGTCAGTACCTGCTTCAAATTTTAACCTTATCAATTTGAAATATATTAAAAATTTTGTGATTTAATGATAAACATCAAGAGATATTGAAGTTAGTAACATAGTACCTTCTCAACCTATGATCGGGAAATCTAGTACTTAAGCACATTTCCATTTCACGACGAAGCTCCTCCTCGAACCTCGTTCACATTTTCGTAAAAAACGTTAGTTAATAATTGCATAAATTGATAAATTTTCTTTCCGACAACACCGTGTTCTCTGCTAAATCCCAAAACACATCAATTAAAATATCTATTCATCTACATTTTTATTTATACAAGCATAATATTTTCATGAATTAATTATGCGACTAATTCTCAACAGACTGGTTTTCCGAGTGGTTCCATATTTTCTTAATTAAAACCTGAAATTCATTCTATAATATTTGCATACACATATGCACCTCAACATTTTCACATAATCAAACAACAATATAAACGACACAGCATAAATATTATTCGAAAGTACTATAAATTTTGTTGAGATACTCGCCTGCGGCACAGCAAGTACACCGAGAAGGTGAAGACCTCTTTGCATTCGCAAATTCTTAGAACATAACATTTCTATCGGTTAATTTAAAACTCAGTTGATAAAATTAAACCCTAAAGTACTTGAATTTTTTTTGGCAACCGCATAGTTGTGATTAATGATGAATCAAACAAATTGCTGTCAATTATCGATAGCAATGATTAATAAGTAATACGGTGCTTGCATCATTGCCGCTGGGCACAGGTAGAGTATAATTCATTATTATTCATATTTTATTTTTAATTATATGCAAACAACTTTTAAACATTAGTTTTACACAATGGTTTTGAAATTTTTCATTAGTGTAAGCCAGTTACGTCCAAGAGAAAGACGGGAATTTGCATCTTTTAGCATGTTCAAGAATAATCGGTTATAGTGCAATATTTAAATCATTTAATCTTATGATGTGTGTAATTAAAAGACTTCTGGCAATTGCCATTCTTTTCGGCTGTATTTATGGTATTCGTATTGATGAAACATGCTCAGGAATGCGTACTTTATACAAGAAAGGGTGCAGTTTTGAACTGGTCCTTAAAATTCCAAACGATGGTTCAGGGAATTACAATTTGGTTTTGAACACGTCTATGCAAACATACACTAATGAGGTAATTCAAATATTTTGTAAGTGTATTTTATTGTTTATTTGCGATTAAAATTTTAGCAAATAAAGGTCGAGCTTAAAAATAAAGCAGCAGTTCGTGCTGGACAAGCAAACTATATAACATATGTAGTAACCCATCCAACTTGTTCCATTTATCCGAGAATAACACGTTTAGAATTTAATGGACGTGTTTTATGTACAAATCCACCTTATGATGGTAAAAATTATTTCCGATTATTTAATTTTGTATATTATTAATTGGTTGATATTCTAGTCAGTTCCGGTTTACCAGCAACTCAGCTATCCTACCATAGTACTTATAAAACGAATAGAAGTTTCAAGAGAATCAGAAGTCAACACGTTGAAGAACATAAAAGCAATAGGTATTCTTATGGGTGAGTCAAATAGAATCACTCTTCGGTTACTTTTTGCATTTCTTAGTTGTTTTACAACGTGATTTACGATAGGATTTACGAAGGTAAATTCTTCAAACTTTTTGATAGTGATATACCAATGTAATTAACGACGATGTTCAACAATTTGCGCTTTGGCGTGACGCATATCGGTGGAATTCCAGAATGGGAAAATTTAATCAATTTAAATTTTTAATCAATTATTTCCAACTGGCATTAACATATGATTCAACAAAAGCGGGCGTAGTTTAATATCCATAATATTCTTGTCAGCAAGATCAACTTATTGTTTAGAGTTTCTGCAGGGCTATTAAATGGTCTTCAGATAGAGATGGAACTTGTTCTGGTGTGCTTTCCTTCCGACAAACGTATTGTGCCCACGCTGTCGTGATAACAATCCCCTCAGATGGATCCGGAACTTATAGTCTCAAACTAAATGCGACCATGGAAACATTTACTAGAATAGTAAGTAGCGAATATGAGAGCTTTCAAAAGTTTAGTAACTTGCTCATTTATTTTTAAGGATCTAAGTGTTGTTTTGGAAAATGAAGCTGCAGTCCAGTATAGTTACCCTATGTTTTTAACTTATATCGTTACACACCCCACTTGTGACAAATATCCCCAAATTACACGACTCGAATTTAATGGAAAGGTCATCTGCACAAACCCATATAAGGGTAAGCAACAGTTGAACATATTCTCAAATATTTAATTTATTTGCCGTGATTTTTCTATAACCAGGTAATCAGCCAGTAACGCAATTTTACCGTAGAATTACTTACTTCGGTCAAAAGCGTAACAAACCTACATTTGATTTTAATTCCAATCGGGTAAGTCGGGACTTTTCCACTATTCATAGGTATATGAATAATCCATTTTTGGCACCTGTTGCCCGCAATGCAACTTCTTCTCAACAAAAACCAAATATTTCAAATAGTCGAAATAAATTAGAAATCTACCCAGGGAACCCATTTCTTAATAGAAACATTACTAGAAATATTAACGAGAATAGCAGCAACATTAGGTGGAATACAAATAATTCCTCAACGAGAAGTAACAAACCTTGTGGATATTCAATGCTTCCACTGATTCGAGGAGGTATACCAGTACATTCTGGAGAATTTCCCTGGCTGGGTGGGCTTTTTAGGGGAAATAATGCTGGCATGGAATATATTTGTACTGTGAATTTAATATCCCAGCGACACGTACTCACAGCAGCACATTGTGTAGCAGGGTATACGGACACACCTAGGATGTTTCGAGTTGTTTTTGGCTTCACCAAAGAACCTGAGCAAAATTACCTAACTGTGTATAATATTCAAATTCATCCACATTACCAGAGAGGGAAAGCTGACCATGACGCTGCATTTTTAACTCTCATTGTAACCAAAAGTGTAAGCCTTCCAATACCAATATGTGTATGGCAAAATCAACATGAAATCTCAGATAGTGGTACCATTGCCGGTTTTGGTCCAGATTATACAACATTCAATAAGGTGAAATTCCCCATTGTGTCGCAACAGGTATGCCGCGATAGTAATATTGTATTTAAATTCCAAACTTATGACTTTACATTTTGTGCTGGGGTACGAAACGGTCGCGGTCCCTGCCCAGGTGACTCGGGGTCAGGCTTCATGCAATCGTTCTCGGACCAGTATTACCTTCGTGGTCTGGTATCGCATGGCGTAAAGTCTAATAAAATTTGTAATCTAGATGACTTTGTGGTTTTCAGTGATTTATCAAAGGAGTCACACTGGATCCAAGAAATGCTAAGATAACTTGATGTAAATAGAATTTATAAGAAAATATTTACGATTTCACAATTGAATAACACTTAATCATAGTAACTATACTCATGGCAGATTCCTATTAACACTTTTTGGCCTGTTGGTAGCTATAGCTTTTTTTTGTTTTTGTTGTAGTTCAATTACTAATTATGGATTTCATAACAATACATGTATTAATAATAATTAAGATCCATATACAAATTGATTGTGAAAAGTGAGGGGCTTTCGTTCTAATATGTTATATGAAATTTGGTACTGCAATCTAGGTAGTTCTGTTGTTTGCTTTTGTACAAACAAAGCTCATATATAAATATTCTTATATATTAATATATAATAAAAGTTGATTATTCAACCTCTTTCTTAATATTCTGTATTAATGCTGTTGGATTTGAGTTAGAGGACTCTTGTGATTCATCTTTTATCATATGGAATTTATAACTTTGATTTTCACCATTAACTTCAGTCGTAGCATCAACAGCTTTGGGTATGAGTATTGTAACTGGCTCCAACTTAATGTCACATGTCACTGATTCTGATGTTAGTTCATTATTCACATCTGATATTGTTCTTTGTTGTCCTGTTGGTTGTGTATGCGTCATTTCAAGTCTCCATTGCTCTTTTTCTGCACGCAATTTCTTATTCTGCTTCATTCCCTTACACAGTAAACGAAAGTTTGCTTTTATCCTGTTTCGCTCACTTCTTGATTCTAATCCTTCTTTTGTTTGTTTTGCAAGATTTCGTTTTCGTCGCACTCTTAAAGCAGCACGAGTATAACGGCCTAAACTAGTCTTCCTTCGCATTTTTAAGAAATATATCAAGTTTTTCTAATAACCTGATTAGAAATTTTCTTTGAGAATGTATTAATCACATAAGGGAAGTGAAAGTTAAGTCATGTGGACTTGTATGTAATGATTATAAAATGATATTGACTCATAATGCACTTTTGAATTTAAGAGATCTGATATAGACCGTTATATCCAGCTCCTAGAATTTCAATTGACAGTCGAAAAGAACCGAGTACGTTTTCCTAGCTCTTACCAGCCAGTTAGTGCGAGTTAACACCGGCCAGTACTAACCACAATTATTAACGCCGACTGCACAGACTAACTAACTACTAACCACCACTAACCACTGATAACTGGTGCTAACCTAATGCTGGTACAAACCCCAGGGCCCCCAGGGGTGTTACAAATTACAAACATGGCCGACTGAAAAATAAATGGTGTTCATTTTAGAGGGCGCTGCTTCGTTACAAATAACAAACAGCATTGAATATATCTATGCTACAGGTCTGTGCGCATACGCATTTAATGCGCAGATTAACTTTTCTTTTATTAAGTTAATGAAAATGTCGAGCTAATTTTTAGGTTAAACATTGCAGAACACGAGTAGTTTGTGGTGCCCTTATAAGATGTCGCATTTCGACCTTGAAACAGGTTATATACTTCCCCTCAGCTGTAGCCATTGCAGGCATTGTAGCTTATGGAGGCGGTGTTAAAGTTTAATTTTCTCCTTAGATAATAATGGATAATAACAAAGGGTACTTCATGTTATAAGAAACTTGTACTTTTATATATTTATGCTAATTACATTGCAATAAGAATTGAAATTACTCGAAATAATTGAAAATTATTAAAATTAAATGGCTCATGTAGTATGGAGTAGCAATATGCGTTATTAAAGTCACTCGCAAAACGTACTTTGCGGTATCAAAAGTACAGTTTGAAATTTCAAGCCTAGTCATATGTTCGTAATTCTTAATCAAATCCGTATTGTTAATCAAAAGTAATTAGTTTTCATAAATTTATTGGGACTCGATTGGTTCGTGTATATTATCGGAAAACTTGTATCTGTTTCATTATTGTTTAAATGTTTATTCGAAGCGAAGAAATGTTAACAAATAATGATGCATTGATGTATTCGCTGCAATATATATCGGTAACCTTACTAAACACATGTAATGCTATAAATAGCTACTTCTCTATACTGTTATGTTACTTGATGTTACTTAATTTAAGTCAGTTCTAATTTATGCAACGTTATGTGGTGTGTGCTAACATTATTTCTACATGGAATTAATGTTTCTGATGTATTAATTTCATGGCGAAACTAAAAGCTATCTACAAAAAGCCACAATTTATCAACGATGGTGACTTGAGCCAACAAATCCACTTCAATTTGGGAAAAGCAACAAGAAGAGGCATCAAGAAGTGTCCAGGATGCGGCTACATAAATGGCTCACGTTGTTACATTTGTAAAAACCCTCTATGCAACAAAGTACTTAAAGATGCAAACAAACTCAAGATCCACATTGATTCTGTTAAGCTGATCACTGGCACTATTCGTCAGATATATTCTGTAAGAATAAGAGACAAAGGCCCTGATCAGAGAGGATTTGTACAATTGGCTCATAACCAGTACTACACAAAATATCCAACTGCCT
The DNA here is from genome assembly GCA_030264675.1 of Anaulacaspis nigra. Taxonomy (NCBI): domain Eukaryota; kingdom Metazoa; phylum Arthropoda; class Insecta; order Coleoptera; family Staphylinidae; genus Anaulacaspis; species Anaulacaspis nigra. The sequence goes on from JARJDV010012362.1 coordinate 6,551, forward strand.
TCTTAAATGTCTCACTCTGTTTTGTAAGTAATTGCAAGCAGTTTGATAATTCTATACTAAAGTGCCATGAAGAGTATGAAAATTATAATACAAACTGTATTCATATTGAATCAGCTTTGAAAAGCCTATCAATTACTCAGGTTATTGACTTCAAACATGATCTAATCAACCACTTGAAAGTGGCAGATAGTATTAAAAAGAATTTATGTTCTTTAGCTAATCATGGTGAAGGACCATTAGTCCAAAGAATTTCCAAGAATGTCATGGTAATCAAATGTTTTGTTAACTCTAAAAATCCTTTAGGGTTTTTACACTTTACATTGCACTTCAAGAAAAATCCAGCAACAAATGAAGATGAAATTGAATCATTTTATTGTGTTTGCAGTCCTTCAAATAATGCAAATCCAGCTAAATGTTTGCATTATTATGCTTGCATTTGTGCATTTGCAAGTGATAAGAAATTAGTGCAAGATTATGCATCATTTGTACAGAATGATTTTGGTAAGTAACTTGTTATTACATGGAGTGTGTTTGCTAATTAAATTTGATCAGTTGCAGACTCTCTCATCTCCTATCACAATTTACAAGATGTGAATTTGAATATAGTACCATTGAATCAGTCATCAATTGGGTTACATTCAGTTGGAAGTGATTCTGAGGACACAATGCAACACAAACAAAATGATTGTATTGAACCGATTGAAATAATATCAAATGAATTAATTGATAAGATAATTAATGATACTGAAGAATCAGAGCATGCCTCAGAAACAAATGACAGTTTAAGTTTCGATGATTGGATGACCTCAGTTATTGAGAAAATCAATGATGATTATCTGACAACAAAGAAAGAAAATACCCTGATTGAAACTGAATTGTCATGCAATATTGAAGAATCTACAATTAATTTCAGGTACATTCAGGAAAGTTTGAATTTTTATATCCCTGATGTAAGTAGCAGATTGGAACTAAATTAATGTATTGAAGCATGCATGATTTCAGCAATTTTTTAAACTGTTTCGGAACAAAATTGAACAAATAACCAAGAAATATCTTCCAGATGAAGTGAACACTTTGGATGAAGCCACATCTTCCTCAAATGTTACAATCGCGTATAGACTTAGTGATTTGTCACTGGTTACTCAACTGTTTAAAACTTTCGCAATTAATATGTCTGGTGTTAATCATTTAACTGTTAGTTGTGATAAACCATTTATAATTCAGTGGACGGCAAACGTCTACAAGATTAGTAACTTTGGAGAATTGAAATTTATTTTTACTAGATCATATTAAACTTCATTATTTATCGAATAACGCAGATATTAAGTATTTAAATGTTTATTATCTCAAGAAAGAATTTTATCAATGTTTGTCTAGTTTTGTTTGAATAATCTAGTCCAGATAGATGTTATATTTATTACAAGTTCGTTGTTATAATAAAAAGTGACTAATTTATAAATATTTTGCACATGATTAAAATAAAATTTAATCGCAATTTTTAATTTGACGTGCGCGTTCCAATTATCCTTCATATCGCTACAGTTTAAATGACCTTTGTGCGTGTTTTATACAAAACAAGCGCGTAGAACGCACAACGGTATAATATATTTGTTTGTCACGTTCGCGTTTAGTACGTAAATAGTAATCATGACGGATGGTACTCCGCGTTATCCAAATGTACTCGACGCGGACGCGATTGAGTTTGCTCGTGAACAATTAAATGAAACAGACGATAAACGTGAGAATTATGTTCAGCGTCTTAAAAAGCATTTCGAAGCAAATGAACCCAATATTAAAGTAACCACCGACGATGACCTGCTTATTGCCTTTCTGCGTGGAAGTAAATACAGTTTGGAGCGAGCTACAACAAAACTTCGAAACTATTATACAATGCGCACTGAAACACCGAATATATTCAGCGAGCGAGATCCACAACAAGAACGAATGCAAAAACTACTTGAACTCGGATGTTTTGTACCACTGCGTAAATTGTCTCATGGTAAACTGGTAGTGATCATTCGACCTGCTGCCTACGATCCCAAGGTGTACACATTTGAGGAAGCGCTCAAGGTTGGCTACGTTATCTTGGATGTCTGCAGTAAACTGTGTCCACATATGCAAGTTTATGGTGTTACAGCGATCTTTGACATGAAGAATATTAGCTTGGGACATGCAAGACAAATGAGTCCAAGAATTATCAAACATTTGGTTAGTTCATGGGAGAATTATCATTGTCGACCGAAACACCTAGAGTTTATTAACGCACCGATTTACGTTAATGTCGTAATCAATGTGTTCAAGAGTTTCATGAGCCAGAAACTGAAAAATCGTGTACGAGTGCATTACAATGGCTTCTCGAATTTATATTCTCTAGTTGATAAGGACGTGCTACCCAAGGAGTATGACGGATTCGATGGTACCATGCAAGACAATATAAACTTTTGGACCAAAGAAGTTACTCAACATCGAGATTGGCTTATCTACGATGAACAATTTAAACTGATTAAAAATTAGCTATATATTTGTAAAAAAAAGTTTGACACTTTAGTGATATAATATATTTAATTATGTTTAAATTTTAAAATTAGAATGACCAGTGTTAGAAAGAAAGTAATCCAGAGAAGTGGTGCAATTATACCAAGGTAGACCGGACGGTACGTGATACCCCAACCACGGCCCATTATATTACGTATTGCAGTTATCGAGAATGTTAAGGGAGTGAAATATGAAATATATTGCATAACAATATGCATGCCTTCGACGGGCCAAATAACGCCGCTAAGCAAAATGCTGGGATAAAAGCTACCAAGTGCAATTTGTATGGCAGTGCGTTCCACATCGCAAGTTGCTGATATTACATACCCAAAACACATGCCACAAACACCTTGCAGTAATGCTAAGCAGATTACGAGAAGAATTGATCCTTCGCACCGTATAAAAAACACTTCCAATGTGAAAAACAGAACAATGGACGTTTGACATGAAAGTATGATGAATTGAAATATGACGTGGCTCAATAAGAGTTGAACTGCTGAAACACCTGCAAAAATATATTTTGAATTTACGAAAGGAATGAAATAGTTATTTCATAATACCTGCCATTTGTGTTCGCTCAAGCATTCCTTCATGCTGCTCACTGATTAGAACAATGGCTGTTTGGCCAACAGATAAAAAGAAAACAATCCTAGAAACAGAAAACACAATACAATTATATATTAATATCACATTGAAATAATTGCATAACCCTTACGTTATTATAATCCCTGGCGCAGAAAAATTTCTGAAGGATGGTTTAGTAGTTCCATAAATTGGCTTTTCAATGGATACAGGTGTATCCATGCTATCTACACTACGGTTGCAATCCTTTAGCATTTTTTTGCTAAATTCATAGTAAGCATCATAAATATCTCTTTGTAGCATAAAATAAAGTTGTTGATTGGACGTGTCTGGATTAACAATAATTTGGCTTTTCTTTCTATTATCATCATTTGGTTGTATTTGTTTCATTAACAAAGATTCGGAAAACTTATCATTAAAATATATCAGACCCCATGCATTGCCTTTCTTCACCGCATCACGAGCTTCTTTGATGGTAGAAAAATAAGTTAAATCAGCAATAGTTTTTTCAAATTCGTGTAAATAACGACAGCTTAAGTGACTTGTAGTGCATCCTTTCTGAAATGTACAATCCTCAGTCGTTTTTACATTTGGCATTTCCCGGTTAACAACGGCTATTTTCAAATCAGTTGGTTCACCACCAATTGCCATGCAAAACAATATTATTTGCACTATTGGTAGACCCAAAAAGAACAGAATAATACCAGGATTGCGCCAAAGTTGAAGAAAATTCTTCTGTAGTAATGCGCCCATTTGCTTAACTCTTAAGGTAAGTTGCTGTCTATGTATCTTACGCCTTATTTTCTACAAGAATAAGAGCTTAATCAAATAGCAAGAGAATTATATTAGTATCACATACATTTTTGAACAAATCATCTGAATCTTGAACCGAAACATGCGCGGGTCCTGCAATATTGCCTTGAGTATATGCTAACTTAAGAAAAACACCTTCAAGTGTAGGCTGCTTATAGGTCTCTAATAATTTGGTAGGTGTATCTTCAGCTAACATTTCTCCAGCGCGCATCAAACCAATCTAGAAAGAGTATTAAATTATCGCAAGAGGATTTAAATTGTCTAAATTATACTCTGTCAGCTCCTCTTGCTTCCTCAATGTAATGTGTTGTTATTACAACAGTAGTTTTTTGCTTCTTTATTAAATTCTCCAAATGTTTCCAGATGACTTCCCGAAGAACTGGATCAACTCCAACTGTAGGTTCATCAAGAATAAGAAGTTCAGGTTCGTGAACCAAGGCGACTGCCAATGAAACTCGTCTTTGTTGACCGCCACTCAAATTCTTAACTTTGCGTGTTTTCGATTTCAATTCAAGCAACTCCATCAGAAATTTCATCCTTGATGTGATCTCTGCAGAACGCATTCCGTAAAGCCTCCCAAAGTAGAACAACATATCTTGCAAACTGAATTCCATGTAGAGTGCTAATTCCTGCGGCATGTAGCCAACACATCTTCCAGGAACACATGATTCTCTCCTTCCCGGTTTTCCACCCAATACCCAAATTTCGCCCGAGTTTAATTTCTTCTGCCCGATAATACATGACAGCAATGTTGTTTTACCAGCACCCGACGGACCTAACAAACCATAACTATTGTATAGATGAAGTAAACAATACTAATAATATGTTGATTATGCGTACATCGTTCCTTTCCGTACGTACATATTAAAATTTGTTAGTACATATTGCTTTTTCTTTCGTCTACCATAACGCTTAAATGCATTTCTCACAAGAATTGCATCTTTATCCTCTAAAGATTCTTCCTTATTTGAACGGTTTGGATCTTTCATGTTGACAATCAACTGACAACTAAACAATATTTAAATACTACACAATTTTGATTTGTTTTGAGTTACTCTTCTCATAGTTTAAGAAGATTTTTCTCTCGTTTTATTATTCACATTTTCAGCATAGTAGTAAAGCAACATTTAATCATTTATAAATAAAATTAAATATATTTCTTGACGTAAGTAAATCGTAATGAGCGTAAGAACAGATAACAACCAAAAAAAGCTTGTTATCCTTGGCGAGGCTACTGCGCAATCTGCGATAATTTTCCATACTTCACATTCAAATTAGAATGAGTACAGACGAATCTAATTATATTATATTGCAAGCATAAATTATTCAATTTGTTTATAAACACGACTTCATATATTTGGGTTTAGTTAGTTATCGTGTGCACTTTATCAGATAAGTACTCATCACGAGGAATTACTGATTAATTTTCCTTTGTTTTGACATTGATTACGTGAACTCTGACCGCTGATCCATTGCGTACGATGTGTAATAAGAAAAACTAAATAAACTAGCACACAAGGTTGATCATCAATTGAACAAAACAAAACGTTATTTCATCGTCAGAAGCGATGTTGTGCGGTGCAACTCGTTATCCCAGTGCGCTTGATGCTACTGCGATCGAATACGCGCGGAATTACTTGAATGAAATTCCTAACAAACAACAAGAATTTGTCATCCGTCTTCGGGAGTACTTCTCAAACAACGAACCCAAAGTAAAATTAAGTCCTGACGATGACATACTCGTCGCGTTTTTACGCGGTTCGAAATACGATTTTGAAAGATGTGTGTATAAATTGAAAAATTACTACACGATGCGGACGGAGCTTCCAGCGATATTTAGCAACCGTGATCCATTAGTGAATCCTCTACATCAAGCACTTCGACTTGGATTCTTTGTCCCATTGCGCAGACTTCAAGATGGTCGACTGGTTATTATAATACGGCCGGCTGCGTATAATCCCAGGAAGTTTACCCTCGAGGAGGTGCTGAAAGTGGGATATGTGATATTGGATGTATGCAGTAAAATTTGTCCGATGATGCTAGTTTATGGTGTGTGTGCAATATTTGATATGCAGGATATATCACTGGGACACGTACGACCTATCACACCATCAATAATTAAGCATATGGTAAACTCGTGGGAAAATTATTATTGCAGGCCAAAACAGTTGGAATTTATTAATGCACCGTTATACATTAACGTTATCTTAAACGTATTTAAGAGTTTCATGAGTCAAAAGTTAAAAGAACGCGTAAAGGTGCATTATGGAGGAAGTGCCGCTTTACATGAATTTATAGATCCAGAGGTTTTACCTGAAGAATATGGTGGAATTGATGGTCCATTACAAAATCACACTGATTATTGGGCTCAAGAAATTACTAAGTGGAGAGATTGGTTAATATGTGATGAAGAGTTTAAAGTTATAGAATAGTATTATTGTTGACAGTCATTGCCTTTTGGTAATGCTTTTAAAGAGTTGAGATATTTGTGATTATATGTTATAGTATATACATTCTTAAGGTATAAATTTGTTAAATATTTCATAAAAAGTGGTGGTAGCTTGAGTAAGTTGCTGGTAAGGATCACAATTTAAGTACATCTACCCGTTCATCCGATGTTTACTAGTTATTTTGAAATTCTTGACTGTTACTTCAAATCAGTGTTAACCCATACTGTAAACATAGTAATAACCATAGACACAAGACATGTATTATATTTACTCAAGGATCCGGGTTAGTTGCTTTAATTTACCGCTTTCATTTGTTTATAAAGCAGCTAGAACATACAGTTGCACTTGTACAAGTAAAAAATATAATTTAATAAAATTGTGATGTAACTGCATCTTTTACTTTTCATCGTTTAATAACAATTAAAGTATTAAGTTTACTTCACTTTCAATGAAATAGTAGTGAAAGTACACAAGGAACAGTAATATAGTTGAAGCTTACCCTGTAGCAGTTGTATGATTAAACCTTAAAAAACATTCTTGGTCTATTCTTAGTTTAGTAAATATTATAGAAATTCCTGCTTGTTTAAACGATTAGTACTTGTGCGAATCTAAAGAAATTGAACAAGATAATAATTGCATAAACTGAAACAAGCTATTTTTGTGTGTAGAAAGTAAGAATAAAAACATATTAAGAACATTAATTCTATCACAACGAAAATTACTTGAACATAATATAAACTAAAGGATTACGACGAAACATGCCGGACAATCACAAAGTTATAGTTTTGGTATTAATTTTTCAATGCAAAACTGCTGATCATTGCACTGTCAGAAATTGTCACTTTCTTAATCTGTGTTGTACATAACTAGAAGGATGCCCCAAAGCATTAACTGTGTTTAAAAGTTGTACTATAAAAACTTACATCAATTGAAGAAGTAAAATATTATTACATTACAAGCAAATTGTTGACATTTATTGGCTCCTAATTTGCAAATTTTATAAGAATAAAAATACAAATCACGCCATTTTATTAAATGCATTTGACTGACTGACTGATTTTATTAAATGCATTTGACTGATATTATCCATTGACCCATCTTGTAATTACCCTGCTAAATCAAACACTTTTTAAATGTCGGGTAACAATTTATCTCGAATGTTTTTGTCTCTGCACAGGTTTGCGTGCAATGCAAGCCACTTCTATAAAACAAGATTTCCTGTTTACAAAATCTTATTTCATGTGTTAACATCAGTATAAATAAGATGTTTTTCTTGGCAAATTCAACCTCGTTAGATTTCATAGTAACAATCTTCATAGTAATCTTCTCATTTTTTAAAATCATAAACAGCACTTGATTCAGTCATAATCGCAACTTAATATTGAAAACAGACAGAATAGCTTCCTTTTATGAGAAGTTCAGTAAATGTATTTGAATTCGTTTGAATTACCAGATTTGATTTCACTTGAAATGATCCTTCTTCTTGCACTGCGGCAACGCAATAGTAATGTTCATAATTTGATAAAAAAAATTGAGCATTAACAGTATGTAATCTTAATAAGTCTGTTTACAGGATACAACCATATTCACAATAACATGTAATTTTGGGGGCATGTATTGAACACTTGTAATAATTGTAAATTAAATTTGTTTGTAAGAAAGTTTTTTATTTATAATTACATATAAAGAAATTTAATAATTAATATTGATTGTTATGCACACATTGAATAAATTCATTTTATTTTCGTATAAAATTTACATTTATATGCATATTTCACATTCATCACACGCTATCATAACAATGCTGCTTCATTGCGAATTTAGAACTAACACACAATCTAACTTACTAAAAACTAATATTTATTGAGCACTTGATTCTTCGTTTCCATTGGATTTTGTCTACATACTACGTATTGCTATACTATTCCCACAATAACACTGTTTTGCATTTTAAGCTTTACATAATTTATAGCTTTCCTGTCCTTGTGGCAGGAAGTACCACCTATTAAATCAAATTTATGTAAACAAAATCACAATATATAGTTTATAGAAATAACATATACAAAGTACATAGTTGGTAAAATAGAGAAACTGTAGAAAAAGTTAGAAAAATACAAACAACGCCATTTTGAGTTCCGCCAATGTGATCATGTAAGGATCAAATAATTATAAACAAAATTTGTCCGTTTATAAATAAAGTCAACACCAAAAAAGAAGTTAAGAATTTACGGTGAACAAACACGCTTCAATCATAATAACAACAATAACCAATTTTTCGAAGTACGTTTATAAGAAAAGTAATCCTTATTTTTGTTCCGTTGTGCTAACACTCTTTGACAATAACATCTAAATAAATTTCAACATTTGTCTTTTTGTCACTTATTACGTGTAAACTAATCTATATACACCATTTAACATCAAATGATCTTCAGCTTTTAAATTTCTACGTTCAAATAGTTAAATAAGTTGTTTGCAATTTGCACAGAGAGTGTAGTCGTCTCAACCCCTCTTGAATTTCAATACAAGGAAACTGATTGTTAAGAAGAGAACGATCCAACTGATCGTCGATACGAAGCCCATGTAGACATCCTTTTCGACGATTTCCCATCCTCGCGTAAGCATTGCACGCAATGCCGTTGTGGCCATCGTCAGTGGCAAAAACGTCGCTATCGCCCTCAATACCGTTGGCATACCCTCAATTGGCCAAATGACACCACTCAGCAATAACGTGGGATAAAAACTACCCAACGCTAATTGAATAGCATTACGTTCCAATTCGCATACCGCTGAGATGACGAAACCAAAGCACATTCCACAAAGTCCTTGAAGAATGGTTAAACAGATTACCCATCCTATGTCACCCTTGCATTGCACACCAAATACGATGATCATGAATATAAGAACGAGGGCAGTTTGACCGCACATCACAACAAATTGTGTGACAACGTGTGAAAATAGAATTTCGCCAGGAGAAACGCCTATAATTTTTCAAAATGTATTAATTTGTTTTACTTGTAATAATATAGATTTTACCTGCAACCCATGATCGATCCAAGAGACCTTCAGTTCGTTCAACAATAAGCGCTGAAGATGTAAGTGCGACGGCCAAAAAGAAAACAATTCTGTAAAAAAACATGATTACCATCACATTAATAATGAATTAGAAATTAGTATTACGTCAGAATAACACCAGGGGCAACAAAATCCGTAAATGAAGGCTTTGAAGTACCGTAAATAGGCTCCTTGAAACTAATTGGCACATCTGCTATGGCTTCATTCTGTTCGCAATCTTTCAGTAAGTTCTTTGCAAATGTTTGATAGGATAATTGTAGATCTCTTTGCAATATTATACCAATTTGTTGATCTATAATCACACACAAAAGTAGATCATAATGCTTCAATTATAACGGAATTAAACTTACTAGACATGTCAAGCCAAACTCGAACTTCACTCTGGTCAAGGGTCTCTTCATCAGCATCCTTAGCCAAAGCCATTCGAGCAACAAGAGCATCGGTAAAATTCTCAGTGAAATAAAGAGCACCCCATGCTTCACCCGTCCGTACCGCATTAACGGCCGATTCGGGGTCCGGATAGTATTCTTTTATTATCGTTGTATTTTTCAGATTATCCAAGTATCGACAGCTTAAACTTGTAAACTTGCATCCGTATTCGTAAGAGCATCGCTGATATGTGAGATTCGTGTAGTTAGATTCGTGATTAACAATTGCTAGCTTTAATCCAGTAGGGTCTCGTCCAATGGCCAAACAGAACAATATAACTTGCATTACAGGTAGTGCAAAAATGAACAACATAACTCCAACATTACGCCACATACGTAAGAAGTTCTTTTGTAGAAGTGCTTTTATCTTTCCAACTGTTGTAATATCCGAACAACTACAATCGTCACACATGCTTGTTTCTTCTTTTGAGCTCATCTTACCCAATTTCTGTAAAGTTTAAAGTAAATTACACACTGAATGGAGTTATGATCATCAATTGGCTTACATCTAGATGTCCATTTTGACTCTCATGAATCAACACTTCTTTGCTCTGATGGAAATTCAAACCAACAACACCGCTTTCTTCAGTGACATAAACAGACTCATTCTTTTTATCCCAATTCAACGCAGCCATACTGATGTTATTTGAAATGTTGTGATTCTCTGGAGCTGCGCTAACTTGTCCTTGTTTACGTGACAGTTTTAAAAATACCTCTTCCAGTGACAAACAATTATACAGACTTAAAAGTCGTTGTGGTGATTCTTCAGCTAACAGTTTACCACTACGCATCAGGCCAATCTAAAATGGGAAGTTTAAATATGGTTGTTTTAAACTTTAGGCAAATACTCACAGTGTGTGCCTGCCGAGCTTCCTCAATGTAATGCGTTGTAATGATAACAGTTTTGTTACCATCTTTGGTGATCTGCACTAAATGGTTCCAAATACTTTGTCTTAGGAGTGGATCTACACCAACGGTAGGTTCATCCAGAATGAGTAATTCTGGATCGTGCATCAATGCAACCGCAAAGGATACTCTGCGTTGTTGACCTCCACTATAAAATTAAAGCCCAACAATATAGAGAATTCAAGATGTGATAAATTATATATTACCTAAGATTTTTTACCATTCGGTTTTGACTTGGCAAATCAAGGAAATTAAGCAAAAACTGTAGTCGTTCGTTTATTTCCTCAGTCTTCATGCCAAAAATCCAACCAAAGTACATCATAGTTTCCTTGATAGTGAACTCACCATACAGGGCAATTTCTTGCGGCATGTAACCTACACGTTTACCTGGTACACCAGATCCTTTTGTCCCAGGTCGACCACCCAGTACCCAAATTTCTCCTTCATTCAGCCGTCTTCGTCCAACTATGCAAGACAACAAAGTTGTTTTACCGCAACCAGAGGCTCCCAACAAACCATAACTAAAACATCAACAAAATTAAGCATCCCAAGATACAATTTCAAACAGTTTTTGCATACATAGTGCCCTTTTGAACAGTCATATTCAGATCGTTCAATACATGATTGGGATTCTTTTTGGAACCATAATGTTTGTATGCATGACGGACACACACCGCTTGTGAACGACGAGTCCATATTGTTGATTGCTGATTGATTAATGGGGGTGGTTGTGATGGTGGCACTTCAACACCAACGCCAACGAGATCCGGCCCCGAGTTGGCTGACTCGACACGATCACCCATCCCTGAATTATCTCTGTAATTAAAAACCAACGTTCATAACACTCGTTCAATGCTAAATCAATAACATGTAAAAATGTACGCATTAACATCGAAAATCTAAAGAAATATCCTCTTATATAATGGTTGGCCTATCAAAAAAGTAAATGTTATTTCAAAGATGTTTACATATCATGATAATTACTCATTAGTTAATTTAGTGACCTTGCTACTAAGTAATATAATTAGTAGCAATTGGTAGCTAATCAACAAGTTTAAGAATTATAAAACTACTACACATTGATTGTCACCGGTTTAAGAAAATTGCATAAGATAATGGAAAGCAGTTAGTGTCTGTCCTTGCATCAATTAACTGTCGCTTGTACATTTAATGCCGTAAGCGATTTAATAGCTCATTATTATACCTACGTCGATGCATTCTAAATTAGCAACGTGCGCTTGCACTTCATTCAACTATGCGGTGGAGAAGTATTCATAATAAGGTAATTCATTCGCTATTTCATTTCAATATGCCAACAACGTTTCATGGCGCATTTTCACGAAGAAACCACAAATATGCTGAATACATCTTATGAGTACGTGAAAAAGGCTTTGTTTTCCATCGTCATTGATTATGATGCTACGTGACATCGAATTGTATTTGATTTGTTTTGTACGCATGCAAGTTGTTCATAAAATTAGATGTGATTTGGCCTTGACAATATGCAATTGCCTTCTGCTTTCAATACGTGAAGCGAAAAAATGTTGCTCATAGGTTGTCGATTTTTTCATTTCAATCATTTGTGATTCGTGATTGTTAAATCTGCCAAACGTGATTCGCCACTGCATATGAATTATGCATATGCGGGTGCTAAAGGAAATCGATGATCATTTCAATTTTAGTATGGAATGAATTGGCGATATAAACTAAAGAAGATTTAATATGTATCACCGCAACTGCGTCGCACAATGATAGATTTAAGGAAAGTGGTGCTTACTCTATACTCGAAGGCGCTTTGTTAATGGTTGTTGACATTCTCAAATTGTTTGCAATCTTGAAGCGAACAATGAACAATGTAATGTAATAATAGAATTATTAGTAAGTATAGTTCGGTAAAGGCTCAACTTTTTACTGACGCGAAACTAAAATTCTATTGATTATAATGCTAGATACAAAGTTTCCTTGTCCGATGGGAATACACATCTGTTGGCGCTCTGTGACCAATATGTTTATTAAATTAAATGTACACAGTGTTTAAAGTAAACAGAAATACTTTAGAAAATGATGGTTTTAACCCGTCTATGCAGAACAAGCTGTACATACAATAATTACATTTAGAAATATTGATTTCCCTCAAGACATTGTAATCATGTTAATACACGTATTCAACCCCATTTATAAGCTGAGTAAACGCACGATTGAAACAATAGCTAGAAATAATTATTATGACAAGATTTGTTAACTAGAGACTTTCAGAATAGCTTACGCGTCTAAAGTTAATGCAATAGTTTTAATTATTGAGCAGAATTATCAATACTATAGTTTAAACTGAATTGAATTGGCTATAAAAATTATCCAAAATAAAATAACGTAATAAGATTAATTATTAATAAGTTTATAAACCTTAATTATACGGTAGAATATATTGAATATATATAATTGATTAATAATAAAAGTTGATAATTGTTATAGATTCAATATTGACGATGAACTACATAGACATACAAATATTTAAAATTTCAAACCGACGTTAATTAATTTGGAAATTACTTAAGTACTATTATTAACATGGCCATTGAACTATTTATCAACTTAATGCAATAATTAGTATAAAAATGTATAGTTTTCTAAGCCAAGGCATCCAAAGTGAAGTAAGATCTAACATCGAAACAATAGATTAATTAAAATCAAAGATATGAGTAATGCAATTCAGCCTTGCACAAAGTGAATTACAAAATGCGATTACAATGTAGTCCGTTAAGTAGCTACTTTGGAGTTAACAAACACCGACATAATAATCCAATAATGATTAATCTGTAGAATGGAATGACAATGCGATGAATCTGTACATTACAAGATGCAATCTTTTAGTTTATTAATACTCGCAAATCATTTGCTTGATTTACTTATAATGTCTGCCCACTGATTGTAACAACTATCTGAGTCATTTTCCTCTTACTTTTATTTTATTCAAAGCAAAGAATTAAAATCTATTTTATATCAAATATTCATATATCTACTTGAAAAGCTAGAATCTTATCTATAATATGATAAGCAATTAGAATGATAATGCATTTTTAAAATTTCAGAAATTACTGGATATTCTCCAGATTTGATGAAAATTCATTATCCTTTCAAATCTGAATATCAACACATGTATTAATTAATTACCCCTTTTCAAACAGTATAATTATTGTCCTTGAAAGTATAGCTGCTAATAGATTTGAATGAATATGAATAAAATAAATAGTTAGAGTTGCTCGATTGAATCAATGGATTTATTCAGCAACATGAGCATTATAAATTTCATATTTTTCTAGAACAAATCGAAACGATTTTACGATCCTAATTCATACTTGCTTAACAATTTTGATAATATATACGGTATTTTCCATACGATAGTTTTACCAACATTAGTTTAATTTGTAAACAACATGATTACATAAAAGCGGTCAATTTAATGACTACCAAGCAAACGTCTAGAAAACTACCAAACTTGCATGTAAAAAATAATTAATAGGTCCTTTTGCATAAATTAAGTGCTTTGCAGTAGTAATTTGATGACCTCGTTTGATGAAAAGTAATACAGAATATTCTCGAATACGCGCCTAGATGCCTAGCAAACGAGGTAAACATCACGATGATCTTTAGTTCAATTGCAAAACTGGTAATTGCAGTTTGCAACCCTAGCTTTGCGTGGTACCCTTGAAAATGTGCATGTGCATGCAAATGTGCGTGGTATGCAAAATAAACTCGTTTTAGCAATAAGGTCTTCGGGTCTTGCTCTACGTTTTTCAACGATTTCAAGGTAAACCGTGTATCGTTTAATATGCACTTACAGCCTAATAAATGACGCTCTAGTTAATAAGTGCGTGCGTCGTAATTAATTTCCTTCCATAAACTTTCTTATTTCAATGTTAACAAAATTGAATCATTTATATTAATACAATAAAATATTAAAGAAATTTATATTTTAAGTAGTCAATACAAATTTCTCGAATGATTTCTACATTGCACAAAGGGATTTGATTGAGCGACATTTATAAATTGAGTTTTTTTACTTTTTACTACTAATTAAGAGAATATCTGAATTTGTTGGAAACGAAAATATGATTAAACTCGAATTAATATTTTAGCAACAATTTAACATCAAAGTAAAAATAATATTTGGTTATATTTAGAACAAAATTTTGTACTTTTTACTACTAATTAAGAGAATATCTGAATTTGATGGAATCGAAAATATTATTAAACTCGAACTAATATTTTAGCAACAATTTAACATCAAAGTGAATAACATTTGGTCATATTTAGAACAAAATCAATATTTTGATACAAAGTTCACTTTCTATGTTTTCTACCGATCGATAAGAAAAATTTTCTTTTTTTTGTCAAGAAATAAATGGATCTAATTGTGGTATAACATTGAGTTTAATATAGAATTCTAGATAATTTTCTGAAGAACCGAGTTGTGCACAAGCCTTATTTAATGATTAATTGCCTTTGTTCTATTTATTAAGTATAAACTGTTACTTTCCCCCTTTGAAAAAATTCAACCAACTCTAATAAACATAGAAATCCAATTCCAATAAAAGAAAGTGAGTTTAATCATCAGCCATAAATAAGCAAGCTACTAAAAGTTCAAGCAATATAATTTAATAATTTTCTTGGAAATACCAAGATTAACACGAATAAAATATTGAATTATAGTAAAATAACAAGGTGATTCTTATTTCACGAGTTTTAATTTCAATATTTTCAATATGTTCATAAATCTACCATATTAAAAATATGGAAACTTGAAATGACATGCAGCAAGCTGTTTCATTATTAATTTAAACAAATTATAAACATTTAAGCCGTTGTGCGAAAATAAATAACCGCAAAGTGTAGTAGAGTGCTGAGAAGTGCTCGCGGCGCGCACAAATATTCTTAGACGCAGTGCACACTTCAATTTCATTTTAACTTTCGCCATTACTTAATGACGACAACGCGCGCTGCCTGCCACGCTGCGCAGAAACGCAAACTCAAACGAGTTAATTGCTACTAACCCAGATCTCAATTGTTGTATAACAAAACTCCAAGAGCCGCTTACGACCACACCGTACAATAAGAAATCCACTGACTAATCATAAATTTATTTCACTTTGCACTTAAGCCAGGTGAGATGCTGGCATTCCGATCGGTTCTCAACAGAAATTGCAATTGTCATGAACTCGTTATCAGCCATAGAGCTGCGGAATTATTTAATTAAAATTTGCTCACAGTTGCCTGCAGTAAATTAAAATCAACACATCGTATATCATAACTCGTAAATGGAATCGGATCATGCTTACTACGTTCATTAAAAAAACATCCTGTATATTTTGCATGCAGTCAAGTTTGATTAACACTTGTTTGTTTGATTCTGCTGCGTTCTTGCGTAACGATTACATAGTTACTCATCTTCCGCAACGCTTTTTTCTTTTACACTTTGATTTCTTCACAGTTTCTGTCGTATAAACGCACACCGATGCGAAGAAATATGTAGGTTTTTGACAATGTATAATATACCATATTTGCTCTTTGATTTCTGTTTCTTCAGTGTATTTGTGTTTGCCTATTTGCGTCTGTACATATGGTTGAATGGTTACATAAAGTGCTAAAAAAAAGAAAACATTAGTCTCCTCAAGATTTATGTCTTTTAAGACTTTGTTTAATAAAATCTTATTGCATTATTTCTTTGTCGAATTAAAAACTCTTTGGCTTTTGTATAAAGTAATTAATCAAAAATGTTGTCAATATTTGTGGTTATGTTTACTTTGAGTAAATTTCATTTGAATTACGTTTGAAAACTAAGAGTTATTTGAAGAAAAACGAAAACCTGTTTGTTCGTCGAATTAAAAACTTTTTGGTTTTTGGATAAAATAATTAATCGAAAATGTTGTCAATATTTGTGGTTATGTTTACTTGGAGTAAAATTGATTTGAATTACATTTGAAAAGTAAGAGTTACTTGAAGGAAAAACGAAAACCTAAGTCAATAACACATTTTCTGAGTGAGGCCAAGAACGAAACGAGTTTCTGATGATTACAACCCATCATCATCATCATCTCTGACCTGCCTGTCTTCTTGCGGAGTTAAGAAGACAAGTTTTTCTGTCCGCTTCATACTCATTACCATTCCCAATGCGCAACTTCAATTCCCTTGGTGGTTTTACTTCTTATTTTACGCGTTTTAAAAGTGAACAAGGTATTCTGCTTCCTTGGCGAGTCCAAATATAAATGCAACTTGCTGCATGATCACGGAAGTAATCAAAAGTAAAGTGTCGTTTTTATTTACTTCTTTACCCTATGCAAGGTTGACCAACAAAAACCTCTTATTGGCAAAGAAAAACTGATTACATTGCAATGTGAGGTTAAGAATTTATGAAGACATACTTGGAAACCACTTAAGAAACTATAAATTCACGCGAAAATCCTTGTCATGTCAAAGAGTTTTAATTGTGCACGAAAATTTGCTTGATTGATCAACTTAATTACACATTTCATGATGAGAAATGCCCTTGTAAATCTTGAATTTCTTGATTTGATTTGTGTTCTTGAATTGTTGATGTTAAGGTTAACAAGAAAGTACGCTTTTAAAGTGACTTATTTAGTAATAGACTTAGCTTTAATTATTTTATCTCGAAATTGCTCGCGTATGTCTTAATCTTATTAGGCTTTATAGAAATCAATTTAATATTCCAAGTTTATCAGGTAAATAGAAATTTATGAAATCAAATTACAAAATTGTTGATTCTATTGACATGAATATTGAGGACGAGATGAAGGTAAAACGACTATTTTCAAACGAATTCCACTGAATCACGCACAAATAATAAACAAATGTGTAATGATTTGCATTTTAGCACATTCGTGGCATAATTTGATCAACATCAAATACGAATAACTCAATCAATTAGCAAGCAATGATTTTCAATGTTACTTTACGCAAATTGCTAATAAACCTGAACTAAACAATGACATTCTTATCAAAATTATGTACAGATTTAAGTCAGGTCAATCAATATTTATAAAACTTTTATAACATTTCTGCCGTTGAAATTTCCTAACTATGTATAAAAATATTACAACAAAATCTAAAAGCGAATCACGAAAAAATACAGTAAAATATGATGTATAAATCATTAATAATATTCATAAAGTGTGGTAAATTGCTTAGTGGCTTAGTAGATAGCAAAGTGCATTACCGTGTATTACTGTGTATTACCGTGACCCATATATGCGCTAATTGCAAGAGTTGCGGCTGTTGACAAAAACGAAAAAAGCGACAAACGAAAGCGAAAACGTAGCTATATGATGCGTCAACAGAAAACTGATGCAATTTGTGCATTCGTCTAGCACGTTCTGGGTGGTATATTCATAATCATCGCCGCATATTTAGTGAGCGAGTTGGTTTGTAGCTAGCTGCACGTGCGGAATACAAATGATCGAACAATATGGAACGCAGAGACAGATTAGTAATGAGCACATAAAGAGCTAGAGTATTTATTATTAACCAATGCCAATGGCAACGACGGTGTTCAAATCATTATGAAATTGTACTCCTCGTCAATTTCAACACACACGAAATTTCTTATATAATTGCAGCATTTTTGTTTGGTATGCGATAAACACGCGCAGCAAAGAATACAGAAGCGCCCGAAGGTGATTCGCGTTTACATAATCTCTCGAATCTTTTTTTTTGCTTGCTTGGCTGCCTTATTGTATTAAGTTATTTCGATTTTTTGTAAGGCAATTCAACAAATGTGGAGCAAGAGTGTAAATTGACATTTGAAACATTTCCGATGATATAATAATATTCTAGCAGGTTTATTCCAACGTTTCTTCAACTCGCAAGCGTCTAATGAAACAAAGAGTGAAAGTAATGAACACTTTATACGTGCTGAATAAACACACTCTAAGTAAGTAAGTAAGTAATAATAATTATTTGAGTATTTCGACAATGTGAATGCAATTTTTAAGTGGCTTATTAGATAGTAGCTGTTTATTTGTTATAATCTTGCAATAGTCTTTTTTAATAAGCTTAATATATTGTTAAACTAAATCAAAGTTAATTAACCAATATTTGAAAGCTAACCAAAACAAAAATTTACTCACGAGATGTTAAATGCCAAACTCGCAAATCAAATACAGGAAATGAATATTTACTTGAGAAAAATATGCGTAGATGAATAATAATTTAAGCATATTGATAAGTTCAATTATCATCCGCATCATCGTGACTTGAAGAATAGGAAATCATCGGCCATCTTCGTGATTCGCTCAAAATAAGGTTAGGTTATCCGCCAATGACCTTACTTACAAAACTTTCTTCAAATCTCTTCGAATTATTCACGCTTCAACTCGTATCTCGTATTTTAGCAATTCGTAAAGATAAAATTAAACTTCTTGAGGAAAATACGATTTACAATACCCTTGAGAATAATACAATCTAATCAAATATTTTCATATTAAATAAGTATATACAATAAAAAAACTACGCGTCAAAATTGTTATGTCTTCCTCGAACATGTTAAACAATTTGAATAAAAAGTGCTTTGCTTAAGTACGCAAAACAGTTTACATTTTTGCATAGCGGTTATTCATGCGCCTTGTCATTTTCTCGTTTCTCGTATTCAACATTTTCAAATCGTGTGGAACGTTTACGAGCGACAGTAGTGCAAAGTGATTAATACTTCAAAGACAAAGTCCAAGGTGATCACTGCCAGTAATTGTCTTACTCTTACCATTTGCATAAGTAATTTGCTATTTGCAAAAGCAAAATTGGCTAAATCGTTTGAATATTCTCGAAACTCTAGACGCAATTGCGTTGTTTTAATTCAATTTCAAAAAAAAAACGCAGGATACACACCTACAATAAACGATCGTCTAACAATGTTATATTGTGTTTCGTGAAGAAATGTTTTTGTTCTTGAAACATATTTATTTTGCAATGCGCATACAATAAACATATGAATGAATATTTCACAGCGTTCAATTAATAAATGAAGGAAGGAAATCCGATTTCATTATTTCCTATCCAAAGAGTTAATAATTAAATTCTAATAACGATTATTTTATGCCTTGGTATTATGTAATTATTAAAGGTTAAATAGCAAGTTTAATGATTTGTTATTTTTATTTTGTAATTTTCTGAGACTAAAATATTAGTTTCTAATATTGGAAATCAAATAAGTTGAAAGAAAATAAGCTTTAAACAATTAGAATTAACCGCAGAAAAGCGTGAGTATAAAATTTAAGGAAGTAAAGAAGAACAGGAATTGAATATATTGTAACAATTTTTCCCGCGAATAATTACATTTATCAATTTTATGTTTCTTCCTTTATTCTTTTTCCTGTTCTTCATTCATTATTCCAAAGATGAAATATGAGATGGTAAGTTATTTATGAGTTTT
Source organism: Anaulacaspis nigra (assembly GCA_030264675.1). Taxonomy (NCBI): domain Eukaryota; kingdom Metazoa; phylum Arthropoda; class Insecta; order Coleoptera; family Staphylinidae; genus Anaulacaspis; species Anaulacaspis nigra. The sequence continues at coordinate 26,776 of JARJDV010012362.1, forward strand.
CGTAATTCTGAATATTTCTTATGTAATAAATTAATTATTGAAAGAATGTATGTAAAAAATATCTTATCGACCCCTTTTTTATTCGCACCTCGTGTATGGTCAATGACAGCGTTTTGCTTAAAAATAGCTGAACATCTTAGAAATCCTCGTAGAGAAGGCCGAATAAAAAATTCATAAGCATGTCATTATACGAAAAAATTCTTCATTAACGTCCGAGTGTATTTAAAGATGTTTTTCATGAATGCGAAATTCGACAAGGATTTATTATCAATCTATCCGCCTAATTTATTAATTTGTTGCTTCAAGTATATATAACTTACGTTAAAAAAATAATGAATAATAAATAATTCAAGGCCTACGAGAAATCAGAAATATTTAGTTGTTCCGATACTTGAAATCCGAAATATTTTTTGTCGTATTTTAATTCAAGTAATTTGCGCAAAGTGCAAGCTAAAAGTGCAACATTCATTGCAAGGTTAACAAGACTATTTGCATTTAAATATCACGGGTAGTTTTACTCCCATTGCGCAGACGTCATCCGATAAATTAACGAATAAGTAATGATAATGATCATGCAAGTGCGTCATGCGTGTATTAAGCCGTCTTGAAGTTTTAAACTGCTTAATTCCTTAATACTTTTTACGTACAACTAATGACACTTTGCTTGGATGAAAATACCAAAATCTGTTTATAAACTTAATACTGGTTAAGGCTTGAAATAGTTCTTGTTGCTCCAATGCAAACAATAAAAACAAATTGAAAACAAACGAGGAAAATAATTAAGAGACTAATATTTTGCTGTCTAGTTTTACCCAATTATAAAATAATGTTAATTGCTTCATAAATTTAAATTAAAACAAAGTATTTTTCACAGACGTTAAAAAACAATCAAACAATAATTGGTTCATTTTTCATAATTAAACGTTATTGAATTTGAATTAAAATACAAATTAATTAAGTTACTTGCAAGGAAAATAGTTTCACTTAAACATGAGCATAATTTTTGTTAATGTGAAATTAATTCATTACATCTCACAAAAAGTCAACTTGCAAGTTCAAAGTTGTTTGAAAAAGTCGAGTAAAATTCGCCAGTCATGACTCGATAATAATTTTCTCGTTAGAAGAACAATACAAAAAGCTCAAAACGAAAAATAATTGAATAATTAAATAATTGCATGGGCATTTTGCGATAAATTACGCACGCGCATCGATATTTGAAAAAGATGTATGCACATCTCATATTACTTTACAAATGAAGTAATTGCTCATGTAATAATCAATTTACATGAAACAATTCCATTAGAATATCTATTTTTAAGTACGTACTTGTTGTAATACTCAGCACTCTTTTAATTGCTTATGATGAAAATGACATTAACGACATAAATTGGCGTAATAAAACATGTGATTACACACGCCAAAGTTTGAAGACACATGAGACGGCAAAAACTTACGTTATTAACATATTTCCTTCGTGTTATTGTTAGAAGCGTCGTTGTTCAATTAATATACAATTAGAAAACTGGTCGTCGTCGTCGTTGTGGTTGCTGCTGTTTTGTTTGTTGCCGTGTGTGGCTCGTTTTCTGCCCAGCAGGCTGTCGTCGTCGTCTAACAACAACACACACATTCAAGCAATTAATTTCTCAGTCGAAACGAGCGAGACGCGTGTTTGGGGACATTTGCACAAATTAATATTTTGCCAAACCAAACGTTGTGTTGCGCTTTCTCATTCGCCAAGTTCTTGGTTACGACAATAATTAAACTTTTCAAACGCAACAATTACTTTTCTTCAAGGATTCATTAACGTTGGCAAATATTTCAACCAAGATGTTGTAAGATTTTCCTGCATAAATATCGAAAAGTGTCAAACAAACGGAATTTTTGGCCAGTAAAAAACGGAATATTGAATATATGCAACGGTTTATTCAACTTGTACGCAAAAAACAAGTCTTCGTTGTCGGGCAAACGAAAAAAATCCCAGTTTATTACAATTCCAAGCACGCGAAAAGAATGGGCTATTTTTACAATTGATAAATATATTATTTAAGTGCACTAATCATAGGTTTTTGACGAAACAAAACATTATCAAACACGAGCACGAAATTACGGCATTATGAGCAATAATAAAATGGCAAACAACAACAAACAACAAGACGCAGAGACTGGACTTTAGATTTGTGGAAAAAAGCGTTGCTTCATGATGATGAAAGAGAAGCCAAGAAGCGAGCGAGCGAGCGAACAAGCAAGCAGGTTGAACGAGAGCAGCACAAAAACTTTTACTTTTCAATACTTGTAATAAAATATTAAAGCGAAAAAGAATCCTACAGGTAACACACATAGTTCTCAAGTGAGTTTTTACGCACATGTGTGTATCATGTAAGAGGTTATGTGCGAAGTAAATAAATTAATAATTAGGCACTGTGTGTTAAGTAGACCAATATTGCATAATGGCCATAGAGCAGTATTGCGGCAAGAAGTGCGGGTATTCCAAGTCACTTTTGTGAAACCACTGGACAATTGTATAACTAGCGATTGTGCAACGATCAACTAAAATTGATTGTGATTGCAATAGTAATGTCGATTCGTCAATAATATTTTACATAGGAATGTTTTGCTACTTTTTTCCAACAACTTTAATTACACGTCGTTTTGTTTTTGCCAAAGTCAATGAAATCCTTGACGAGTGTTTGACGTTTCTTGTTTGTTAGATGCGAAATGATTGCAATGAACACACACACCCTTTGAAAATACTCCTTGATAGCACTTTTCAATGATTTGTTTTGCTTAATCCGTGTGTGGTTTTGGATTGCTTTTTGGGATATTAAACCAATTGACTTGTTGTTAGAAAAACACTTCACTACACCTCCAGCTCAAGAAGTTCGGACAACGGCGCGCCGGTGGTCGCGAGAACGACGAGAACCGCACTGAGCGCAACGCGGTAGTGTGGCGGATGGTCAGCTCGCCGAAACGTTTTACTTTTTTTCGTTCGTTGCGTTTGCGTTTATTTCGTTTTGGTCGCGTCGTACACGCGCACACACGTCTTTCGGGTGGACTTCGCCTTCGCGTTTGCCGAGCAGGTTCGCTGCTTGACTCAGCGCCAAAGTCGCCTGAGCCTTCCATTCGCGCGCGCGCGCTCGCGACCTTCCCTTTCTACTCGCGGGTCTCTTGCTTTTTTTATCCTTTTCTGCACCGTGGACGAAACTTTTGCATTTCCAACGTCTGAATCACATTTTCTCACAGTACAGGTTCTTCTTTTATCCTTTTAAAACACGATGCATTCCAGTTCATGGTACCCTTTATCCTTGAAACAAAACTACCCGGTCAATCAAGGAACTAACTTACTTGTCACATTATTTATCTGTCAATGATTAAGAAATTGAATAAAACAACATTAAAGGGTACACTTCCTGACGTTTAAATCACCTTGCACAAAAAGTTAAATATAAACATTAATTAAAGTTGAAGATTTTTGTTCAATAACCGCATTATAAAAACAAGTAAGTACGTTGTTTATTATAAACAATTGAATAAATAGTTATTACAAACTATTTTTACTTTTTCTGTTATTTTGTAAACTTCGTTTTGTTTTTCTTATTGGGTTTTTCAGGTATAAAATTAGCACAAAATTTATTTTGAATCAGCCGACCATTTTTTATTGCAATCTTATTCATCATGTAATTGATATTTTTCAAACGTGTTTTTCAAATTCACTTTGACATAAATGTAATTGAACTAATGGATGGCTCTTTACCATTTTGTAATATTAAGATATTTACTACATACATTTCAGTAAGATTCATCATTAAACATGCGATGTGGAAGACATTGTTTGAAATGTCCTTGTATTTTTCGTATTTGTACGCAATTTTTGACATGTTCACATTTTTCGAGATAACAGCGTAATTTGAATTTCGCACAAAAAGGTCCAAAGTTGTGTCAACACGTCATTCGACTGAATATCTTCTTTGTTACTTGTAATGAGCATTTGTGAATGTCGTATTTCATTTGATGACGATACTGTACATCAACTCGCATATAAAATGTTAATGTCTAAACAAAATACATCGTAAAATAAATCCATGAGACGTATGAAAATAATTTTAACAATGCTTTTTAACAATAAGTTCCTAGTTATTAGCGTAATCATTCTTCATTTTCTCAAGATGGATTTAATAAAAAGTAAGCGAAGCTCGTAATATTAATAAAATTATCTCAATTGAACAAATACTGACCTAAATAAATATGAGATTTAGTGTATCTTATGCAAAAAGAGTCATTTCTTCTTAGACTTTCTCTAATTTAAAAAAAACTGAATAATTAGATACCTATAACATCCAAATATTGCGTTAGTTTTTATCTTATATAAAAATTTGCAACATTTATAATTCGAAATTGCTAGAAATTATTTTATAAATTTTATATTACATAATTATCTAAATTTGATCAATTTTTTAAGAAAAATTTTACAGAATCATTCCGCTATTTTCAGGTTAATTTTAACAGATTTAAAATGCGATATCTGAAAACTCGATTCTCTTCTAAGCATTAATATAATTTTATGCGTTTTTACAGTAGGCAGCAAGAAAGAATTTCGAATTTCTTTGAAAACATGAATCGAACATACGAGAGATAGTATTATGCAACTTGTGCGGCTGTTGCTGTGCACAAATCAACATCAAAGCGAATCCTGCGCACACGGCGCGCTGCTATTGAGTAAAGCGGGCAAGAAGTGACTTTAATGCCAATACCGCGAGCTCAAAGAACGAGCAGCAGAGGTGAAAGTTATTGGCATAGTGTGTGATGTTTTGTCGGCCTGGGCTTTCCATACGTATTGCGCATATTTTCATATAGCAACGTACGTACGTACGTATGTGTTACAAATGCACATATGAAATGCGCTCGTTATAA